>BQNB010009788.1:3077-85803 GCA_026074375.1 Tanacetum coccineum
AAGCTTAAATGAACCTATACTAGCTGTAAGTTTATAATGTTATTGAGAAAGAATAAGTAAAAAAAAGTTAATACATTTTCCTTCACAGAAAAAGAAACAGATTTAAAGTGAATTAAAATGACCAAAATGGTCAAATTCGAGTTTATCTTTTATTCTAAAACGATACTTGTTTCGGTATAATACCGGTTTCCCGAACCCGGTACCGAAACCGGTACCAGTATCGGTATACCCTTCAGTTCCGGGATCGTGACTACATTTTTTGATCGGGAAAAAATACGGTACCATAAAAACGGTGCCGATACGGTACCAAAATGGTACCGTGCTCATCCCTATCCTAAACATAAAAACGTTACTTATTATAAACAAAATCTCCCAACACATCAAATTACACAAAAGATACCATAAAACTTATATTCGATTAATCAAGTTGTTAAGAAGAATTCAGTGTTTAAAATAACTTTTATGTGAAAATAATTTAGCTTCTACAATATAAACAACAACTGTATTGACACTGACAAAGGTAAAGAGTGGTTAAGAAGATAAAATTTTACCATTTACATTAGCATCATCAGAATTCGTTTTTATATGTACAAATTAAAAATTCTACTTACACACTTCATATAACCAAAAATCAAAATAACATTGCCAGAACATATATATTTTCAACATAATAATAAAAATGAGATATAGACTAACAATAAAATATGCACCTAAACTAACATATATGTTTTCAAGATAATAATAAAAATGAGATATAGACCAACACTAAAATACGCACCTAAAAATCATCATGTGGCTTCTCCGTCGTCTTGTGTGATTACAATTTGTGTCCCAGGCCTCATTATTTTCTCTAGTCATTATAAAAGGAACATCAATTATTCCAATTAAATTAATTCAAATCCTTGAATTCTTTTAAGATTCAATACGCCATATATTAGATCTATATCTTAGATCGTATAAATGTGGATCAGACAAAGGTATTACCTTTCCCCGAATTTGACAGCGACGGAGGACAGAGGGCGGTGGTTGTGGACAGATCGCACCATATTAAAGATTAGTTTTTAGGTTAAAGATGAGAAGAGATGAGGAGAAATAATGATTGTGTAGATCTTGAATAAAGGAGGAGAAAAAGTCTGTGATCTCTAAAAACAATGGACGGTTTCTATGAAAAATAAATATTTGAACTTCCTTAATTGCCCTTAACTAAATTATGAAAGTTTACTTGACATTCCTTCTAGTTATACATAATTACATTAATTGCACAAGTCATCTCATCCATTGATTTAATGATCTAATAGTTATAATCTGGTTTTGTAGGTTCTGTACAAAAAACTGGTTCTGCAAAGAAAATCCCACTATATATATATCCAATTTAAATAATAATATAATTCATATTTACCCATTTTCTCATAAAAACTAGTTCCGAAAATATAATTTATGATATTAAATTCCTATTATACCCCAAATAAGCATTTAAAGAAACTGATCCTAAATCATTTCATATCATCACCTGATGATAACACATCATCACACACATTCTTTGCGAGGGCTAATTGTCGTAATATATTTAAAAACCAATTGAGATTAGAACCTCTAAATTTATCACATAACTACAACATTAAATTTATCCATATTAATTGTTACTGTATTTTATTCCATTAATCTGGGGTGTTGTTTCATGATCATGATCATTTTTCTTGTCACGATGTAATCCAACAAGTATACATCCTTTTGCTTTCGATCCACATACTCTCATATCGATTTATTATATATAAATGTTTATATGAGTATACACATATGTATAAATACGGTACACATATGTACACATATGTACACATATAGTAAGACATATGTCATATTATACATACATACATATATATATATATATATATATATATATATATATATATATATATATATATATATATATATATTTTATATATATAATATATATATATAAGTCACAAGCAAGTAATGTAAGCAAGTAGTGTGTATGCACTTTGAAAAATCTTTATTGTGATCAATGTTTGTGAAAACGGTAATAGTCTAGGTCGAATACGCAACCTAGTTCTCTATAACCTGGCTCTGATACCAATTTGTAACACCCCCAAATTAGGTAGCAGCAGAATTATGTCTAGGGGCGTTACTTCATAATACAACAGCATAAGATACAAGAGAACGACCTCTAAATGTGTCGTTTGAAAAGTAATCTCGTTAATTTAATTGAATTTGATATAACATTTGTCCGATAATTGCATCATAATGAAAAAGCTTGAAAGCAATACAACGAGATTTGATCATTTGAATGTAGTATAAATCCATGAATGTAATCTTGTATAGTCTAGACTCCAATGCAAATCAAGTAAGCCAAGCATCTAATTCACCTGAGAAAAACATGCTTAAAGTGTCAACATAAAGTTGGTGAGTTCATAGGTTTTTATAAGTATAAATGTCGAAATCAAAGATTTGCAAAGCGTATATGTCCAATTAAATCCTTACAATAATCACAAAAATGTATGTATAAATGTTGGATCAAAGATTTGAAAGTGGATGACATGTAACACGTACAATAGTCACAAAAATGTAATTTCGACTGCACTAATAGAAATAATGGCCATGTGCTCATACTGGATGCCTTACCTGGCACACCCAAGCATTGAATTAATGTGCTCATACCGGATGCCCTATCTGGCACACCCGAGCATTAAAATAATGTGCTCATATTGGATGCCCTATCTGGCATACCCGAGCATTGAAATAATGTGCTCATACCGGATGCCCTATCTGGCACACCTGAGCATTGAAATAATGTGCTCATACCGGATGACCTATCTGGCACACCCGAGCATTGAAATAATGGACATATAAACAGGTTTGTAAATGCGTAGGTAAACGAGTATGTATCCAAGTTACGAAATCAAGTGTTCAATCAAGTATGTAAAAGAGATTGTAAATGAATATGTAAACAAGTTGTAACGAGCATGTATTCTCCCTCGAGATTTGTAAAGTAAATGTAAAACAAGTAAAAGAGGGGCTATAAACTCACCTCGAGGTTGCAGAACAAACGGCAGAAATGCACATATTAAGTACAGCACAAACGGAAAACCAGAACGGCTCGACTAAGGAGTTGCAATTCATCTTAACAGCTATGTTCCACTAGTTTAGGATGATGAATTTGGGTTTTCTGATGGATGATTACATCAACGTGACACGTTGATAAAAGATTTAGATTTCAAGTTGTAATAGTTTGGTGGTTGGTTAAATAAAATGAATCTAAAGGTAAAAGCAAAGTGTGTAATATATTCCGTATATATTACATATGAAAGATAAGAAAATGTATAATACGTGGCGGGTATTATACATTAAAATGATTATGTGAATAAAAGAAGTCAAAAAAATAATAAGTTAAAGTATGTAATATATATCTAATATATATTACATATGAAAATAAAATAAGTATATAATTCATAGCATGAATTATATAACAATGATAAACAACCAAAAGAATAATTTGAGTGCGTATATTACGCGGCATGTATTTTATATAAGAAAAGTATTATATAAGAGACGTGAGAAAAATAATTAAAACAACATAATTCGACACGTGTTCGGAAATCACCAATTAAATTAATAAAGAGTTCTTGCATAAAAGTAAACACACGTTTTAAGGCCTCGAATTAGATAAATGACATTTTTAAAGTTTTTACAAAAGTTATTATTTTGTCTATTTGTCAGGTTATTTTATACTTACAAATTAATAATCTTAAGACTTTATAACTTCGCTCTTTTATCGGGTTTCTAAGATAATAGAAATATTAGTGAAAAGTACTAAGTATAGAAATTTTTAGATTTTTCGACATGACCTATTCTTTTGTATGACGTTTCCCATATTTATAAAATTCAATGTTTTCTCCTTTTAATCAACTAATTCATGTTGCAAATACCCGCGCGTTTCAATATATATCTAGAAGAGATCAAACAAATAACAAAACTAAGCAAAACCAAACACACCCTTACGGGCTGCTATACCAAACGCACCTTTACGGGCTGCTATACAGCGAACCAAACACCCCTATTGGCTGCGTTAAACGCAGATCCAAACGCCCCTGCTGCTGCTGCAAAACGCAGATCCAAACGCCCTTTTGGGCTGATAAAACGCAAAAACAAACACCTTATTTGGATTGAAAAACACAAAATCGAAAATAATGAATAACACTTTATTTAACCATTAAACCACCATTTAGATCTGGTTTTATTACTAAATCTTGTAACATGTTATTTAATCGGTTATACCAAAACAAACCACGAAACCTAAGTGTGCCCTCATACTAAACCCTTTCCAACACGACGATGGTGACGACGACAGTGTCTAAGCCGTGGCGGCTGTGATAGTGGTGGGTCGGCTGATGTGAGGTGGTGACGTAGAGGTGATGGTGACCGGTGGTTAAGATGGTGGCTGGTGGCTGCGTAGGTGGGGTGTTGGTGATGGCGGTGACGCCTATGATGGCGACGATGAGGTGGAGCTAGTGGTGAGGTGGTGGTACCGTGGAGGTGTAGCTAATTGTTGTAATAAATATTATCGGAAATCGGGCTCTTATCGGGAATCGGGCTCGATAGATAATCTAATATTGTATATGTTTTGGGTTTAATCCCAAAGCAAAACCCGAGCCCGGGTCCTAGTTATATATCCCGCGCGTCACATTAAATGTGTAGGGGTATATATATATTTAGATATTTTCTAAAATATCTAAATATATATATAGATATTTTCATATGAAAATATCTAGTTTTATAATTTCACAAAATATATTTTTTTCTTTTCTCTCTCAACTCTCTCTCTACTCTCTCTCTACATTTCGCCTCTCTCTCTATCTCTTTTCTTGGTTTCGTGGTTCGGGTTATGAAGTGGAAGCATTAATCGGGTTCCTACAATTGGTATCAATCGCCTCGGGTGGATTTCGTGGTTTTTTTTTGGTGTGGTAAGCATATTGAATTCGGCAGCTTGGTATTCATCACTCGGCATAAACACTTTTTTCGTGGCTCATTTTGTTGTTGGAAACGCGGGTAACAAGAAGAGAAGAACGGAAAAAGTGAAGAAAAACGTATCGATCGAACGAGTGGAAAAACGTATTGATCGAACGAGTGGAAAAACGTTACGATCGAACGAGCGGACCGAACTAGACGATCGAACGAGCGGACCGAACTAGACGATCGAACGAGCGGACCGAACTAGACGATCGAACGAGCGTGATCGAACGAGCGTAATCGAACGAGCGTGATCGAACGAGCGTAATCGAACGAGCGTGATCGAACGAGCGTGATCGAACGAGCGGAACTTTTGATCGAACGAGCAAATTTTTTTTGGACCGAACGAAATTTTTTTTGAAATTTTGTGTGACGAAAAGGGTTTCAGTAAAACGGCCATAACTTTTGATCCGTAACTCCGTTTCAGGCCCGTGAGCTCTCAAAACGAAGAGAAAAACGAGACGGATCACGCTGTAACCACCCTTTGGCAGGTTAAGGATTTTTCGAGGCCCAAAAAGCTTGTTTTCTATGAGAAATTGACACTTTTCAGTTTTTTTTGGAATTTTTCGCCGCTGATTCCGCATCTAAAATCCCGTTAATTCATTTATCGGTTTTAATCATAGACGTGTAAAATCCCGTGAACGTGAATTGCTTACTAATCATCAGACGTGTAAAATCCCAGTTATACTGTGAATTTGCTTACAAAACCACAAACTTCATCATAATATACACTTAAGTCCAACAAATTCTTTCACACTTCCATAATAAATAACCAATCATTCATCATGTCTACTACAGTAAACACATCCTCCACAATTAGTCAAATGCATAACAAATATTTATGGCACTGGTTCCAAAGAGCCGTCCACACGATGCTTGACCAGGGAGATACACAGTGGCTTCGCGCTTTCTAACGCTACCTTGACACTAAATCAAATGTGGAATTGCTGAGGAATGCATCTTTGACGGTCCAGAGTTCCTACAACGTTCCCAGTGCAAGCATTTGCAGCAGCAGAAACATGCATCACCAGTAGCTGCACATGAAGAATAAACCATACATAACATACGCCGAGAACTAACTTTACTTTCAAGCTGAAAAGAACATTTTCTTGATTCTGACGGTATGGGATGAAATTTACTCAACTGTTGATGCATGAAACACAGCAAAGGAGATGGTGGACAGCCTTGAAAGGCTAACAACAAGGAATCTTGAATGGTACAAGATTAAAACAATCTATTCTGGGAATTTGGGAAGTTTACTTCTAGAGATGGAGAATCCATGGAGTCTTATTACTCTCGGTTTTACAAACTGCTGAATGAGTTGACAAGGAACAACTTGCAAGTTTCACCAATGCAAGTGAATGTTCAATTTCTTCAACAACTTCAACCAGAATGGTCAAGATTTGTGACGTTGGTCAAGCAGAGACATGAAATAGACACAGTCCATAGCACAAATTTTGTTTGAACGTTCGAAGTCAGTTTCAAAACGAAGTAATGATATCCGTACTGAAAAAACGCTTACCAAAAGTGCAAATCCATTAGCACTTCTTGCGGCTGCTCAACCATATTCAGATAACTACTATCAGGAACCAAAACCTCAAAAATCAAATGCACCATCATACAAGCAATCTTCTTCCACACGATCAAGTGCAACTTCCAGACACAAAGGCAAAGAGATCGCCAAACCAGTTACTCCTCATATGATCATTTCTGAGGAAGACAGTGATCAAGAACAAGATTAGAGGGATAAGGATATGCAAAAGAACTTGGCACTCCTTGCTAAGTATTTCAAGAAGCTGTACAAACCTACCAACAACAACTTAAACTTCTCAAACTCCACTAGGGAGGGAGGGGGGGGGGGGAGTGGAAGGATACCTGGGGAGGTGCTCCATGTATAACAATGACAATCAGTCCAAGGCAGTTTGGGAATCAAAGGACAGTCACAGTTGCTGGGCTAGGGAAAACAGTAGCAGTCCCGGTAGTGCAAAAGACTGGATACAGTGCTTTAACTGCAAGGATTTGGACACTATGCTAGGGAATAGCAGGAAGCCAAAGCGGGTTAAAGACTAACGCGGATCACAAGGAGAAGATGAGATGTGCAAAAAAGCTTAACAAGGTGTTTCCACTTCAAGCCTGAGCAAGCTGATTGCTAGAAGACACGGATGAGATATAGATGAACAAGAATTGGAAGCACATTACAGTTACATGGCAAAGATTCAGAGGACCTCACCTGCGAATCAAGTTTACTAAAACGCCATGGAACAAGGTACAAACCCATGATGAAAATGATGTTTTTTGCCAAGTAAGACGACATTCTGAGCAACCTGAATCCATTAACGACACATATGTTTTGGAGAAGGATGATCGCGATTGTCATTCCTGAATCATCAAATAATGTACTAATGATAATCCAGTTGATCATAAAGCGGCTGAAGGTGTTGATGAGAGTAGCTGCTCTTGCTAAATTCTAATTGGCTAATTTAACTCAACATGAGGAAAACAAAACGTACAACAGCAATTAAAGAAAGCAAACGCATCAGTGACTCCAAGAACTGAAGGAGTGCAAAACTAACTTGGGCATGTGTCTAGTAAAGGGGCACGGGGGGAGGCTACTAGCATTCGGAATAGTTCCTAATTGCACTTCAGACCAAACAACTGAGCTGAGAAGTACACGCCTATAATGACCTAACGAGTGATTATAAAAAGACTTCAAACAAAGTTGAATGACCACTCTAGACTATTAGCCTATTAAAAACATTGACATTTCAGTTGTCATCAGAACACGATGACGATTCAAAAAGAGTTCTGTTACATAATCCAATTTTGAAGGTCAACTAAAAGAGAAAACTAAGTTATTTCGATTTAAAGGATAAGAGAAAAGACATTGACCAACGATGAATTGACATGGAGAAAACAGATAAAGTTTTTAAAATGAACATTCTTTTATAAACAGCAATCATCATTCAGACCATTCACATGATAGCACCCAAATGCCAACGTATAATGGTAGACCAACCATTTTGCTAATCCCAAAGTACCTCAAGAAAGCTCAAGCCGATACAGCCTGGTTTGTACAGATCCCATATGATCTCATGATCCTGCAACAGATTTGCCCCCTGATGGAAGAAATAGTGACTCTCACTGAGGAGAGTAAATCAAAATTGGAATAAATAGACACAGTGAACCAATACCATATAATTACACATATCAAAATAGTCTTTATGAATATTTCAAACCACCATCCAAAGCCGATCTGATCTTGTTGAACGCGCTAAAGAAGGTAGGAAGACAATGTGGAGAAAAACGTTTGTTAGGACAAAACCAAACGGCTAAAAAACGAATTGGCTTTCTACCCATGTCCTAAATCCATTAGTAAAAGTAGACTAACTTTATAACGTAATGACAAACAACTTCAATCATTTTAGAACAATTTGGTCAACAAAGACCTTGTCTAATCATACTAGTAGTGCATTTCCTAACCCAACTGCTAAGAGTAATTGGAAGTTTATCAAAAGCTTATTAATGCCTCTTTCAACAAAACAATACTAAACAAGTCATTGTTTTATGTCATGAACTAAAAAAGAAATGAGATGACGATTTGGAGATGAACGTTTAATTCCCTTGAAAAGGATCGTGACCGAACTTGAATCAGAAAAGGCTGATTTTCAAACATATAATGATCTACTTCTCGAAGAGGTGTGTCTAAAGATTTACATGTTCGAATTTACATCGAGGTCTATCTAAATGCTAATACTGAATTGCAAATGCTTATATCTTCATAAAGTCAAAAATTGAATGTCTTGCACAAAAGCTTTCCGAAACAAACTGAATCTGTTTAACAAAGAAGTTCTCATAATAATTTGTTAAAAAGTTTGCTACAGCTTGAAAAACACTCAAGTTTCTCCTTGAACTTTCTTTACAAACATTGTAAAGAACATATGAAAAAGACAACCCATTTGCAAAGAAAAGGCTTCAAATAGTATTTCGAAACGAACGTGAACAATACAGAAAATACAAGATTTGAAAGCTCAAATGCTAGACAAGAACATGTGATAAATGATTAATGAAACTCATTCTGGTAACAAAAGTAAATCTGTGGAAACTCATTTGATAAACCATCTGTTGTTCGACAACCAAATGCTCAAACGGATTTCCAAACCATCGAGTTTTAAGAAACCCGACTCCTTTTTTCAAATTCTCCTGAAATGAGAGTTGTTCAAACAAACAGTCGGTTAATAAACCTAAAAATGTGTCGGATGGTTTATTTAAAACCCAGTCAAAAACACATAATTTGCCTCAGAAAAGAAACCAAGCGATTCGAAACACAAATGTGCTTTAATATGGGGGGCGGGATGATGTTAGAATTGCCTTCCACCACAAACAAACTAGAACACCAACATTGCCTCAAATGCTCTAGGAATACTAATCCTCACAGATGTCTAAATCTTCAGGAGTAATTCACCACCTACTAGTGTTTAGCAGACCACAGCCTAAGACTACATCAATGAAAGACAAGGTCGTGCCCACATTAGTCACTGAAGGTTACAAAGAAGAAGTAGAAACGACCATCCTAGGATTTCTAGTATTTCTAAAGAAAACAAAGTCTGTAACTGCGTGTAATGACAGTTTCAAACTCCAGAACATCGAATGTAAATGCCCTTGTTTGTGCAAAGAGTGGAAAATGTGTATAATTATCAGATCATATGCTTGTGTTTCTAATTTACCTTGAAAGACGTGAATGCGAGAACTAAGAAAGCCTAAGGTAGTGCCAAGTTAGGTGCTATACACCCCCAAGAGAAAAGCGAACAAATCTGTTGCAACTCCCATAAAAAACATTGCACCAATACCACGATTCAAAATCAAGAGTTACATAAGAAGTAGTATGAGAATACAAATCAGGAATGTGAAATGTGGATAGCTAAGAGATGTCCAACGAGGTTATACATGGACACAAAAACCACTAAAGGCCCAAACCAGATATGGATGCCTAAGATTAGAAAGCTAAGGAAATCAAACAAGTAACGTCCAACTATAGACATTGTCCTCTAGAATAACTAATGTCCTTGAAGATATCAAATTCTTAGGATCCACATTGTTCCATTCCATCGTCCTCCTAATTCACTATGCAGATTGTACAACCATCCTATTCATTGTTGACTCTGGATGCACAAAGCACATACGGGCACTCTAAAGCGTTTGTGTAATTTTGTTAGAAATTTCTGGGTACTTTCGTATTGGAAATGATCAGGTTTGCTCCCATTTCTTGGTTATGAGATCTGATTCAAGGGGGGAATGTCACAATCAAACGTTTATTACGTCGAAGCCTCAATCACAATCTTTCTCGGAGTGGTCAATTCTGTGATGCTGATTTGGAGGTTGCTTTCAGGAAATCTACATGTTTTGTGAGAGATCTTCAGGGAAACAATTTACTAACTGGTAGTCGTGGATCTGATCTCTACACAATATCTCTTCAAGAAACAACTTCATCACTCCAATAAGGTTCATGCAAAAGCTTCACCAACTCAAGCATGGTTATGGCATCGAAACTTTCTTCACTAACTTCGATATGACATCACCTTACTCTCAAAGAAGATGTTGTGACAGGCTTACTAAGTTGAATATGTCAAGGATCAACTTTGTTCGTCTTGTGTGAAATAGTTAAAGCAAAAAGAAGTTCATCAAGATAAAAGCAGTTCAACCTAGTATCCAAAGGACGGCTAAATTTGCTTCACATGGACTTGTGTGGTCCATGCGCGATCCAGCATATAAATGGAAAGAAGCATATTCGGGTGATTGTTGATGACTATTCAAGATAACACGTTGGACCTTTTTCTACGATCCAAGGATGAAACACCAGAAGTTCTCAAAGACTTTCTCACGATGATTCAACGCAATCTTCAAGCTCAAGTGATTACTGTCCGTACTGACAGAGGCACGGAATTCTTGAACAAGACACTCCATGCCTATTTCAAAGAAGAAGGCATTGAACATCAAACTTCTACTCCTCGAACACCTGAACAGAACGGCGTTGTCGAAAGACGGAACCGGTACTCTGGTTAAGGCTGCTCGAACGATGCTTTCATCTTCTAAGCTTCATTATCATTTTGGGCGAAGCATTGCAACCGCATGCTATACTCAAAACAGATCAATCATCATATCCACTCATGAAAGATGGCATATCACTTCACAAAAAATGACAGAAACCTCAATAAAACATCTTCACATCTTTGGTTCACTTTGGCGACATAACAAGAGATGGGGAAAATCTGGATAAGATGAAAAAAAAGGGATCCAAGTTCAATCAGGGGATATTCTACTCAGTCGAAGGGATATCGGTTTAACAACAAGGAGAACACGCTTAATAATTTGAGTCCATTCAAATCACGTTTGATGAAATCAAAGAAATGAAGTCTGATCACAAACAGTCAAGACCTTCGGCACCACAACGACAACAAGATATGTCAGTTGAAAATGCCCTTTCAGGCCTCGTTCCTCAAGGACATAAGGCGTCAGCTATGACAACGTCTGACCCCGTGCCCCCAAGACAAAATGTTTTCCTTCAACCAGAAAAGACAATATCGTCACAACAAGGTTTAGAATTTCTCTCTCAATCCTTTACTTGAAGAATATTACAACCCACCACGGTCCACTCGCGAGGAAAACAACAATGATCAAGCACCGCATGCCATCATTTCCAGAAGCAGAATTATCATCCTTTATGTCAAAACAGGGAGATACAAGAAATCGGTGAGTCTTCCTCACGCAACATTGATAATACCGTGTGCCAAAGTCATTCAACCACAAAGTCAGATTACCGATGGACAAAGATACATTCCATTAGAACAAGTTCGTGAAATCCATCCATGCCAAGTTCAAACAAGACAACAGCTTGCCACAGATCTTTCTGAAAAGTGTATGTCGCTGCTCACGTGAGTGTTTGTTGAACCGAAGAACATTAAGAGGCAAGGGCTGATTCGCATGGATCGAAGCAATGCAGATGAACTTCATCAAGTTACGACAGACTAAAAGTCTGTGAACTACGACAAACCATTGGCAAGATGATCATAAGCTAAATGGTTTATGAGACGAACAAGAAGGATAAGATCCAGACAGTAATTCGCAAACAAAGCACGAACTTGTTGCAAAGGTTATCTCACAGGAAGAAGAGGGTATAGGGGGGTGATTTTGAAGAATCATTTGCTCCAGTTGCATCGCTTGGAAAGGCAGTCGGATTTTCTTGCCCACGCAGCACACCAGTCTTTTCCAATCTATCAGATGGACGTGAAAACGGCATTTCCTTAAATGGTCCACTGAAGGAGGATGTTTATGATGCTCACCAGACTGGTTCAGTTGATCCAATCATAAAACCAGAAAAAGTCTACCTCTCAGAAAGCTCTTTGTATGGAATTAAAGCAAGCTCCAAGACCTCGGTAATACGATGAACAATCAAACTGCCTGATGTCCAAAGGCTTTTCTAAAGGTACAATTGACCCAACTTTATTCAAAGATAAAATACGGGAGATATTCTACTTGGTGCAAATTTAACGATGATGACCCATAATTTTTTGGATCGACAAATCCTAAATATTCAAAACGATTTGAAAAATTTAATGCACAGTAGAATTTGAAATTCCTTAATGGGGGAGATAAAAAAATTCTTTTTTAGGAATTCAGATCCACCATCCCCCAAGGTATTTTTTATTCAATCACCCAAGTACGTTAGAAATTCTGAAAAACATAATATGGACAATTGTCACTCCATTGTACACACTTTATGGCTACTAAACCCAAACTAGAATGTAGATTTGAGTGAGGAGAACCCGTAGACCAATCTGATTATCGTAGTAAAATCGGTCACTCATGTACTATGGAACATCTATAGACCAACTTAGTGCAAGCAGTATGCTATTGTGCACGGTTATCAAGCCGACCAAACACAAACGCACCTCAAGGAAGGTTAAAAGAATCTTTAAATACCTAAAGGGTACCATAACATGGGACTCACTAGTAAATCCACTGGATTCTGGCGTTGAACTAACACATTTTCAGACGCTGATCATCGCCGGATGCCTTGATACTCGAAAAGCAACTTCTGTAGGAGATACAGTTCCTTGGTGAGAAACTTGTAACTGGATGTGTCAAAAGAAACAAAACTGGCACTGCAAAGTCTTCAGCAGAGGCCAGAGTATCTGGCGTTAACTGCAAGTTGTGCTCAAGTAATGTGGATGAAGGACACAACTACAAGATTATGGCTTCATATACAACAAAGATACCGTTGTACTCTTGCTGACTCTCATCAGCCATAGCGATCTCATGATGCAACCCCGTACAGAACACTCATGGACAAAGCAACAGCCATCTCGGATCACTTCAGAGAAGGAACAGGTGAAATGGTATAAATTGAATTATAATTTTGTCAGAACTGAATACCAATTACTGACATGTACGAAAGCCCTTCCTGGGATGGTTTAAGTATCATTGTCAGAAGGATGGTAGGAGATGTTTTGACTCCAGCGGAATTGGAGGTTCTGACAAATAGAGACTGCTTGATATCAATCATCAAAACATTCACCATGTACCTATTTTTTGAGAAAAGCACAAAAAAAATATAAAACCTTGAAAAAGAAAATACAAAATCAGAAAATCAGAAAATTTTCAAAAAGAATCTTCTCGACATGTCTCTTGGAATCGATAACATTTACGTGCTTAGAAATGTCGATTAACATTGACACGGGTGTGTAAATGAAGTTCGAGCGAGAGTTGCAAATAGTTTCCAAACATGTCATTTCTAATTTTCTAAATGGCTTATGTGCACATGTCAGTACATAACCCGAACTTCAAATAAAGGAAAGTTTCTAACTTATCCTCACAACGAGAAAATTAACGTTTCTCGGTCTTGAGCTGTTCTTACAAGAAATTCCATCTCTTTAGCTCAAGAACAAGGATAGTGTACGTTTCAGTGCGCTTACCCTTACAGTTAGAAGAGAAGTCCTCTAACATATGTTCTTCAAAAAGTCTTAACATAATTTTTCAAAATTTCTCTTATGACAAAATCCATAATCTTTCAAAATTTTGTGTGATTCAACACTCCAACCCACACAATGGTTTTAAAAGTAACAACATTTCTCAATTGGTTTCTATTATTGAGGGGAGATTTTTTTTTCGAAAAACAAAGTTTTAAATGGTCTTTGGGATACATCACAACGACAATTCTTAGTATTCAAAACATATAGTCCAAAATGTCCAAACCATTCATGCTGACCAAATTTTATCTCCCACAGATATTTCAAGAATTAATTAATCACAAGGTATTTCAAAAACCTACGTGTTTCTATTCATAAATAAGGGGAGAAAATGTATTTAAAATATGAATCTAATTGACTCAATGTGCTGAAAAGTTTTATGGTGCGGTATCTTATACCCAACAACATCTTAATTTCAAGACGATTCTGAAGTAATAAGGTGGTTAGGTTAGGGGGAATCAATCCTAAGATCCAACCAGCACCGGAGGATCTACCCAGGATAATCCAAAGTTAGAAATAGCAGTCCCTTCGGTATGATTGAGAAGAATGTATTAATGGGAATAAAATTCCGACGTAAGATTGATTTAACACTGAACAACACAACAATGTTAGTAATGACGTCATGGTAAGCAATTGAAGGTTTGACGAATGAAAAAAGAAATGTATGGACAAAGGTCAAAAAAGAAGCCCTCCACACAACTTAAGGCAGAAACCGGTCAATACATATGCATCAGAATCACTAGAGGAGGTGCTGGTATTGAAAACGACATCAAGGAACCTTGATGCAATGCACAACCCTTCCCAGCCAATCGAGTTTCTCTCGACAGAAACGTGTCTCACTTGTCCACGAGATAACACACATTATCTATTTGACATCTCATTACCGAGATCGATGATATGAATAGGTGGCAATATGCTCCACCACCGAGTACTAAAAACCAAAAATGCACTAATCGAGTCTAAGCAGATGAGATAAATAAAAATCTCGTGAGACACATTCCATTTCAAACACTTGTTGAACCTCATCAGGTTCACCAGCTGTTATCAAAAGTCGCTACGCCATATCATGTGATATTTGCAGAACATCAAGTGATACTCTTTAGTATTCACAATGACGAATGAAATCCCTTCAGAGTCATCATCAAACACACTGCGGTAGGTGACATTGCGAGATCCTATATGAAATCAAACTTTGACAACTGTATGACGATGTGTCCAGAATGATTGACGTTGATGAATTTTGATAAAAACATACGACTTTCAATGTGTCTACAAAAAACGTCATTAAACGAGTGACAACGTCGATTGATTTCAAATCAATTTTTCCTCGTTTATCACTAACGTAAACATGCAGGTCAAACGGTGGTAAACGGCAACCTCAATCCCATTCAAGAAATGCTCATCCACGGAAGACATACATCTAGAAAGCTCAAGATGTGAAAACAAAAACTTCCGCAAACCTCTTGATTTTAAAGCTTTCCAAGATAAGGCAAAAGTATGAGCATGTTGGATCAAACGACACAAGAACGCAAGAATGGCAAAGACGATAAAAAACAATGACAAAGGGCTCAAGTCAAGATCGCCAAAGCATAAGGACCAAGTCTACGAACATACAACGAGACAAGACCAAGAAAACCCGAGCTTAAACGACGAAAGCAATCTCACTAATCTCATAGAGAAATGTCATCAATGAACTCACTTCGGGGGAAGATTTTTTTACCTCAATTTATTGAGTTCAATAAAGGAAGCTCGTTCCCGTGTTCAAGACCTCACTTCGTGGGAGATTGTTAGCCTCAATTTATTGAGTCGAACCAAGGAAGCTCTGGGGGGGGGTCACTCTACTAAATGGCGCTTCGTGTCTTTAATTAGTATAATTTGTATCAGGATATATCGGGAATCGGCCCCGAATAGTTCTATCTAATATTGTAAAGTTTCGGGTTTAATCCCAAGCAAAACCCGAGCCCGGGTCCTAGTTAAATATCCCGCGCGTCACATTAAATGTGTAGGGGTATATATATATTTAGATATTTTCTATTTAGTATTTGGATAAGGGATGTTAAAACAATTTTATTTTATGATAATGATACGTTGGTATTTTGTTATTTTATATTATAAATTGTGTCCTATATTTGCATGTTTAAATCCATGAATAATAAATGTATTATTCTAAATTAATCCGTTGTCGATTAACAATATGGGAATATTGTTAAACTAAGACAATTCTGAGTGATTGGTGATATTGGAGATATTAAGGATGAGTCCACCAAACTCACATGATATTCATAAGATGAATATTGGATTTCCCCGCCACAAGAATATCACTTTATGGATCGACGTCATCAAGTGAATCTTGTACGTGATTTTATTTACATAAATCCTTAGACTTGAGATGCAAGTAGGTTTAGCATATGTGGATATTCCTTCTTGATATAGTTTAAGTTGTCCTGAATAAGGTAACTAATAAGGGCTATGTCAGAATGGTTTATGCCACATGATGACTGGACACTTGTAGTCAATATAGAATTTGTTCCTTCAAATTGTTGAAGAAGATACCACTGGGCCCCTCATAGAAATAATCAGATGTGTGTATGGCCGTACCTGAAAACTCATGTAGATATGTCTCATTGATTTTCAGTAATCTTGATTACTTCATATATGAGAAACAGAATCGTTAAATATGGAATGACATTGATCCATATCCAATTTAACAACGGTATCGGAAACAAAGGGATTGTAAATTCATAAATCATTTTGTCCGTGTTTTGAGAAACCACACTCGGATGTTTCTGGGAGCATTGGCGTGTTGCTAGACGCTTACCAATGTTATTATATAATTTATACATGTCCAAGTGGGAGCTGTTGGAATATGAACAAAATATAAATTATATATGTCCGGGAATTATTTGAGCCTATGGGGACGCACGCATTTACGCAGAGAATACGTTTATTAATGTAATTAATATTTTTATTAATTATATTAATATGTTTCACGAAATAATTAAACGGTCTTTAATTACAACGTTAGACGTGAGAACTAATTAAAATATATTAACAAGTGAAGGACTTGTTAGTACAAAAACCAAAATCGTGGGGTGTTGGTTGTGACCGGTCGAACAAGAAAAGTAGGAGGGTCCGAATGTCGTTTCTAGCAAACAAGAGGAGGTGTTTGAGTATGACTTGAAGAACAAGTCTTTAAGCTATATAACCTCCTTAGCCTCATTCATTCGGTAGATGCGAAATATATGATATATCCCTAAAAAGTCAAACGACAACATATAAATCAATTCTTGTTTTAACCAATCATTGAAGAGATATACAACAGAATATCATACGCATGTCATGAATTCTATTCGCATGCATGTCAACATGTCTATACATGATACATATGATTTTATGTATGCTTTGCATGATAATGTTCAATCGCATGCATAAGTGGTATCTTCTGATTCGATCGTGTTGGGATTTGATATCGTGTGATGACAAGATCCAAAACATGAACAAGGTGTTCGGTTGTTTTATTCGTGAAGCAAGTACTAGCATGCTAGCGTATCTCCGTGACGTGTAGTGTGTGTCGAAGTAGAGGGATTATTCTTTGATCCTAGTGGTTCGCGTGGTATTAGCTTTATACACACGCGTATATAGAAGACGGTGTTTACGGTTACCTTTAAACGGTGTATCATTTCGTGCTAAAAGGTATACTTCTTCTATTCTTGTTAATTAATGTATTCTACATGTAATCTATAATTCCGTTGCGTACTCGTGTTAATTAATTGTTAATTAGGTTATAAAACCCAACAGTTGTATGCTTGGAACCCGCCACTACTTTTAACTTATTATCCCCCTCATTGGGATTGAGACGTTAGTACTTATGGATAGCGCTATTAGGAGATTAGCCCCTCCTCACTCCCCGCACAAGGGTGCATAGTACTAAGTGTTTGTGTCACACTATACAACTAGGACTTGATTGGACGTTGGAACGGTTAGGCTGAATACGTTTAAGTAGTGCCTCGCATAATCTCTATAGCATACATATACATTGATTTGTTTTGGACTCTCAACTTACTTGGAATTGATTTTGGTTTGGACAACTGTTTTTGATAACTTTCCATTGAGTTGGCAAACTTTTATCGGACATCTACTCTTTATTTAAAACTACATTTTGTGTATAAAATCTTATGAGCTCACCAACTATTTCGATAGTTGACCGTTTTATCATGCTTTTCAGGTGACGTTCCTAAGGTGGAAACTTAGTGCCTTGCATTTTAGTTGTTATCAAGAAGTCTACCTAAATGCAAGAATCATGTCTTTTGTAATATCCATGTTCGGATATAAACAATTTATGATGTTTCATGTACTTTTAAACTTGTACTTTGTGATGTTGTAATTCGGATAACTTTCTTTTGTTTAAATTCATGTATGATATTTTATCTATCATCTTGTGTGATGTTTATTAATATGTTACACCTCGCGTTTCCGCCTTGGTGAGGTGTGACAGCACCACTTCTTGACACCTTCACATTCTCATCCCTTTGAAATTTCTTTAAAAACTCAGTAGACCCACAACGAACTTCAAATCCTAACCAAAATCCAAACCACCAACAATTTAACTCACTCAAAAATCAAACTCAAACCGACCCACTTCATCTTTTCTTATATCTTATTTAACCCTCCTTCACCTCTTGAAAACTTAGACACAGATACAAATTGTCGCCACATGTTTCTTCTGAAAACAATTGGCGCTCCAGTTAACAAATGATGATGCTTCATTTGTAGCTGATCATTTATTGATACAGAGGGGAAAACTAATAATCCGTAATTGATATTAGTTACCTTAGAAGAGAACAAAGATACAATAGAAACTCCTTTCGACTCGTCCCTTTAAACTTCGTGCCTCCACAAATGGAAACACAAATGGAGGTCCATTACGTTCTACTTCAACTTAAAACCAACAAAAAACCGGATATCGCCATAACAACATGGCCTGGTCAAATATGTGTTATATATGTTTAAAGAAAACAGTATGTATATGCCCAAATTAGTATACAATTGAATTTTTTATTAATTAAATGCAAATCCAAACACTGTATCTTGAATAAGCAAACACGAACAACTCATACAGTTATATAAGGGCTATTTGGGATTGCTTATTAGAACTGCTTTATCGGGTCCGTTTGTGATTGCTTATACAACAAAGCAAGCGCAAACAGCTCATACGCAACTGTCAACACATTTGACTCGTTCAACCATTACCCTTTTTAAGTAGGTTTCTTACTTTGATCCATCCGATTAGAGATAAAATGCAACCCGAATCAATGAATAAAACATTGATTCCTAAATAGATAGAAAAACAAAGATTTATACTAACTAGAATAGATACTCATGAAACAATGGTTCCTTTAACAGATCTTCTCCGCTTACTGTCCTACACCTCATATTTTTCCATCTACTTTTCAACATGAGATAATTAATATAAGATAATACAGTTTTAGCAATAACATGGAGATAAACCAAACATTAAAAGCAAATAATGACAAAAGTGTTGGACATTTGTGAATTACGCTAATTTATTGCTCTAACTTTTATGGATCAAATAGTTTTCAAACAAAGGAGTCCAATTCTTATTAAGAATGATTGCTTATTAGCAATATCAATAGTAAGAAAATTAACCTTAGCAATTACTTTCTGCTTCAACTCGGCTTCAACTCGGCTCATTGTTTCTTCCACTAACTCATATTGCCAAAAGAAAATCCGAATTATCAATTTGCCACAACAAAAACCCTCAATTTCAAAACCCGCAAAATTAAACACAATTAAAAACCCCTAATTCAATATTCCAATAAAAAAATACTAAAATTAATTACACATCTTACATGGCATTTAAAGAACAAATTATGATCTTTTCCATCTCCATCTAGCCACACACTGAAATACAATTCCTAGCTTCCTAATCAAAATCAAAATTTAAACATACAATTTGTCATTATTATAATTTACAGCCTACAAAAAAAACCCTAAAGTTTTTCAAAACAACAAAAGCTATAAAAAAAACCCAAAATTAATAAAACCCCAAATAATGATAAAACCCTAATTATAAAACTAAAAAATTTGACCAAAAGTGAAAACAAATAACCCAAATACTACATAAATTAAACAGCAAGCGATGCTGAATTCACAACATGAAGCAATGTTTTTATATATTTAAAATAAGAGTGAAATTTTTGTAAAGAATTTGGTACCGTTTTTGTATCTCTGGTAAATTCACACAACTTGAATAATTAAATTAGGGCTCTTCATATGCGTATTCTTTTTATTGCTTAGGTTATAAATCCATGAATAACTCCTTCAATGTTGTAACTCCAAAACCTATTCACATGTTGTGTATTAAAGTGACTTGATATGCAGGAACTCTTCAATATACATACTGTCGGATTGTGGAGTTTACTTGTGGTATTTACTCAGGCCCATCTTTAATACTGCACACTAAATGAACAAACTGAATCTTCAAGAAGCATTTCACCCTTTTGGTAACTTAAAAGTCTTCATCAATTCAAAAAATCAATACACCTGCACATTTAATGAAAAAACTCAATCTTATAGTATTATAGATAATCTTTTATCATCCTATAATGGGTCAACACAAGTTTTGGTCAGAACAGGCTTGGGTTAAAATGGGCGGGTCGGCAGCCTAACCTTTCTAAGTTTTTAACCCATTCGACAAACAACTTGCGTTCGTAAGAGTAATTCCAATAGATTTTTTACATAAATATATCATATTAAACTTTTTTACATAGCGAAGAGTGTTTTATTTTGTGCTTATCTACAGTGCAAGACTTCTTAGATAACTTCTTCTTTTACATTGTTAACATGAACCTTTCAATGCGAAGCTGTTGTAATTCTGAATGTGAATGGGCTGCTTTTGTAACTACCGTTAAAATTAATTTCTTCTACCTTAAAGACAAGGTGCTTTGACCTTCTGGGCTTGAACCTTCTGACCAATTTGGTAACTCCTGTAGTATCACAAATGTTGATTTTCTTTCATAGGTTTCACGGTAACACTTAATAGCAAAGATGAAATGATGATCAGTGTGTCACATCCATAATTTGTATTCATTACGGGGTGTTTGGATATGTGTTTAAACTGATTATTTAAACTGACAATGTCGCTCTTTACCCATACTATAACGACTCTCTTGACTCTTGAAAGTAATTGATTATAGCTTTGAGATTACAAGAGGGAAAAACCTATAAGCAGAAATCATAGCATTCAAATGTGGGTAATGGGTTAAAACAAGGGATTTTTAGTACAGTCGGGTCAACTCGCAAACACAACTACGTGTGGGAGTTCCTTGAAAATTAAATGGCGTTTTCTTTGAATTTGTAACTATTCTTAGAGCTATTTATGGCATGTGGTATTGGATTAAAAATGCGTGTTATTAATGAAATACATGGTCAATCTGTTTGCATATTCTCATTAGCAGTTATTCAACGACTATTTGCGGAAGATAATATGAAGCCGTCTTATGTTCAGTTTGAGTTACGGGCATGCATAAACGAGTACGATGGTTGTGTGTATTATGGAGTGATCAATATTGTTTCTTGAAATTACATACTGCAATTATTATAGTTTATTATTTTGTGTCAGCTAAGACGATGTGATACATCTAACGAGTCGTATTCAAAAGCTGATGATATTGCATCCCAGAAAGCAATGAGGAGTTTTGCACATCTTAGGCTGACGCCTATTCTTAAAGAAGTGAGTATTGAATTTTTCACCCTTACGTAATTTTTGTTTTTCCTATGTCAAAAATATAACTTAAATCCATCTAGAAAAGAATGAGTACAACTTAAATCCATTCGGAAAAGAGTGAAAAGAGATCCTTCTATTTTATGTTGTTGAGACAAAAGAAAGGATAACGTATACTAATTTTATTTTAAAGATTCCCTCAGTACAATAAAGCTTTCTGTGAGTGAATATTCAATTTACTTAGATAACTTGTGCAGAATCGACTCCTAAATCCCTTTTATTGTATGTGGATATCTGGAGCTCAACATTTATGAAAACACAATAAAATATTTACGTAATCATAGTTTAAACTAACATAAAAAAATAGAATTAAATGGAGTCAAAACTCATGCGACTCCCTGTATCCCAAAACTCTTATGTCTTGTTTCAATTATATGAGTGGAAACGATGGTTATGTTTCAAAAGATGTGTTGGTTAACCAATCTTCCATATGATTAAGTTTTGTATTGGGTTTATTTGTCAGTTAGTTCGAATAATTTATGTCTTAGTTGTTGTTTAACGTGTGTGCTATGGCCTTGATATCTAGCAGAAGAAAATGGTTTAAGTGAAAGTCTTTTGGAAGAGAGAATGAATTAGAAGGGTGATGGTTCTGATAAAAGCATTCAATTTACAACTTTTTCCTTTTATCGGCACTTAAACTTCTATTTTTTTCTATAAAATTCACAAATTATTTTAATTTTCTTATCGTGGCATACTACGAAGAGTGTTTGACGTGACACAAACTAAGCATGTAATGATCCGTTAAATAAGGGCAATTTAGTCCGTTCACCACACTTCATCTTCTTTATATACTTAATATAGATAAACCAGCATACCCCGACTTACTTTCACCAACCACATACTATTGTATACATACGTGCATGTTTTAAAACCTGTGTATTTGGGTTGTTGACTAGGGGTTGTTGACTAGGGGCTTACACCAGAAATGAAAAGTTTACGACAATGCAAAGAGCTAAAGAATGCCATTTTCCTGGGATTTGGCCTTTCGTTAGCAGTTGGATTACTGCAAGAATCAAAGTTATATTGTGTTAAGGGAAACATTGTTTCAGTTTTTTGGTAAAATAAGTAGGTCAGGAGAGGTTGGAATTTCCATATTATTGATCTAATGTTCTATTTAGGCATGTTTGAAATGATTTTCTGTTGATTTGTTGGTTTAACAATCTATGAAATTATGCAGGTGAGCTATGTGGGGGATATGTGAAGCGTGAACTACACTCTTTCTTAAACATGATTGGTGGAATATGAATGATTCTTAGGGACACTGTGACATCCTCAAATAGAAAGATTTTCGAGGTACTTCTTTTACTAAGTATGACACTGTCCCACTCCGAATATCATAGGTCAATTTAAATTTTATACAATGGGACATCAAATCAAACATCTATATGATTACATATATGTGTTTCAATGGGTTCATTATTTTTTATTATAGATAAAAGATGACATTTCTAATGTCTGGTATTTAGTTTGCCAGGGAGAAGAAGGTAAACAATTTACTTACTTTCTCAATTGTTATTTTAATTTAAGTTTTGGGTTAGGAGTTTGTTACTACTCGATCATTATTTTAGAAAAGACAAGATTGAGGTATTGTCCAGTTTAATATGAATTATTAACTTGATGTATTTAGATTATCTTCGTAAGTTCTATCATCTACTGTCTGTGTTTATATTCTGATTTTTCTTGCGTTTACTATATGATTTAAACGTTGGTTTTACATATTATCTCTAACGGGTCCATGCTAAGCCGTTTTTAGCAGCCCAAAAACCACTTAAAACGACCCTAACACTACTTAAAACTGCATTTTTTAACAGACAAAAACATAACATTAATAGAACCAAACACCTCGTTAAAAGTAAACTTTTCCAGTAGTCCCAAACACCACTTAAAAAACTTGTTTCACTGTTTCTAAAAAATACGCATCCGTTTCAAGTAGTGATGCATTCCTGTCTTTGTGTCTATTCTGAGTAATATATTTCATTTGCAGCAAATTTGTTTCATTGAGATCTAAAGCCTAAAAACATCTTAGCCAACACTAACTGCAAACTTTGGTTGCGACTTTGGTGTTGCAAGGGTTGCTTTCATGATCAACCAACTACAATATTCTGAGACTAGATGTCCCCAAGTCGCCCATCACCTTATTCAGAAGTTGTTCTATAATTTTATTTTTCAATAACATTATATAATTGAATAGTATTATGTTAAAGGGCTCGAAGTTGAGTTTGAAAGAAGAAAAATTACAAAAGAACACGTGAACTGATATACAGGGATATTCTTACCATCCTGATATGCTAAGAAGGTACTTATAAACAAGAGTCTCAGTTTCATTCATTATACATGTTAGGGATCTGACCATTTAAGTTCAAAACTGCAAACTTGATGTATAATATGGATCACTAAAAAAGTTTTTTTCGTGTATTTATTACAACCTATGAGCATTTGTGTTTTTTCTCACATATATGATATTTTTTGGTGTAGGCTGTCACAGAGATAAGCTGAAGATCACTAAGTTCAGAGATAAGTTTAAGAACATAAAACATATTATCAAGTTTCATGTGTTTTGCGATAAAGACGGCAACTACACAAACTCCACGACAAATGTCGTTTACCAAGAAGTTTTATTTTGTATTTGAATTCTTAGCATAGATTTGTGTGTAACTTAAACGCTTCAGTATCGTTTCAATATATATTACACTATATGTTTTCCAATTTTTTTCATTCTTTCGCAATTTTTTCTCATGAAACTAGCCCGCCCATCCGGGCGGGCTATGAAACTAGTTACATAATATTACATAAATCATGTTTTCTTTTAAGGAATATGCCCCCGTAATGTTGCTCCAATATTCAAATTTCCCATTTGTAACTTTGATTCTAGAAGTATATAAACGTGGCGACCACATGAGACTAGCTCGTGGAATCATTGTTGGCAAAATACACCACCCACTTATGTTCACACTTACATCTGTTAGTTATGATGTGTTACATAAAATGTTCTCTATTTTACCTTGACATTTTTGTAACAAGTGATAGATTAGCTCAGTTGAAAATGTGAGAAACACAAATAAATTACAGACTATCGTATGCTAATCAGTAAAATAATATTTGAAAATAGATTGAGCTGAAGCGATCTTTCGTCTAATAAAAGGGTAGCTTATAAAGACCTCCTTAAAAAGTCATTTGTACCCTTCTAGATTTTCTGGTTTTTTAATTTAAAAAAAATATATTTTATTTTTATAATTTTTTTATGTTATAAAATTGTGAAACAGAAATTGCGGAATAAAAATTATAAAGTTTAACAAGACAAACGTATTAAACTAACAAAAAATACGGAACAAATTTTGTTAAAAAACCGTGTTATGGAAAAAAAATACGTTGGAAACTATAGAAAGTACAAAACATTTGTACTTTATAGTGGGCCAAATAGGTACTAATACTAGTACCATTCTTCGCATGTCTATTGACTAATCTACTATAGGCTAGAAATAGTAATAATTTATTCTTCTAAGATTCTAGATTATTTCAAATGGGTTAATGATTTGCACACTCAACAAATTAATTGTCACACTCAAATTATATGTATCTTGACATTTATGCCCTTACATCACTTAATAAAGTGTGCAAATATTAGGGGTATAATAGGCATAACACACATTTTTTAAGTGTGTCAATCAAATTATGAAGTGTGCAAACCATCTCCCATTCGGATGTGATAGAACAATCAAAGACAAAATATACACCGTTGCAAATAAGGGTAATATTTCATTAAGAATAATATGATAGGAGAATTGATTTGCACATTCAATTTTTCAATCTATGTATTAAATAACAAGCAAAAGAACCCGCGCGTTGCGGCGGAGCTAATTTTTTTTCGAATAATTTTTTTTACGTTTCGGGAGTTTTTTTTTGGCGATGCGTTATGGCGGGGTTAATTTTTAATATTTTCTTTTTTTTGTATGATTCGGGGAAAAAAAATTTGCGTTGGGACGGGCTAATTTTTTCCCGAATATTTTCTTTTTTTTGGAACGGTTTTGTAAATTTTTTTACGAGAATTTTTGTGTAAGAAAATCGTAAATAGTTAAAAGGTGAGGGTCCGTTTTGTATTTTCTTTTACTTTGGGCCAGATTTTAGGCTATTTTTGGGTTGTTTTTTTTTTGGCTAATTTTTTCCCGGATATTTCATTTTTTGTACGATTCGGGAATTTTTTTTTTGCGTTGGGACGTGTTTAATTTTTTTTTCTAGAATAATTACTTTTTTTGGGACGGTTCGATAATCTTTTTTATTTGGACGCCGATGAATGTAAAAAAGTTGTGACAATAAAAACTAATGAAGTGTTTTTTTTGTTTATTTTTTGACAGGGCATTTTTTGTGTAAGAAAATCGTAAATAGTTAAAAGGTGAGGGTCCGTTTTGTATTTTTTTTTTGGCTAATTTTTTCCCGGATATTTCATTTTTTGTACGATTCGGGAATTTTTTTTTTGCGTTGGGAGGGGTTAATTTTTTCCCCGAAAATTTTCTTTTTTTTTATGAGACGGTTCGTAATATCTTTTTATTGGGCCGATGAATGAAAAAAAGTTGTGAACAATAAAAAAAAACTTGACTGTATTTTTTTTGTTACATTATTATACGGGATTTTTTGTGTAAGAAAATCGTAAATAGTTAAAAAAGTGAGAGACACGTTTTTGTATTTTTTTACATGCGGGGCCAGATTTCAGGCTAATTTTGGGCTAGTTTTTTTTTTTTTACTTTGGGCAAAAACATTTTATGTCGAATATTTAGCTAGTTTGTCGACAAATGGTATATTAGTAATAAATTTTTTTTAAGATGGCTTATGTGTTAGGTCCAATGTTTAAAGTGTTTTTCTTTTTGTGATATTGGTTTTATTTTTTAAATATAATGGGTTTGAACGTTTGTGACCAAAATCGATTATTTTAAAGTTATTAGGTATCGAAGAGTTCCGCGGTAATTTTATTTTATCTGAAAATCAAACCTTTTTTTATATTTTTTTCCCTTCTACTTTGGGTTAATGATTTGCACACTCAACAAATTAATTGTCACACTCAAATTATATGTATCTTGACATTTATGCCCTTACATCACTTAATAAAGTGTGCAAATATTAGGGGTATAATAGGCATAACACACATTTTTTGAGTGTGTCAATCAAATTATGAAGTGTGCAAACCATCTCCCATTCGGTTGTGATAGAACAATCAAAGACAAAATATACACCGTTGCAAATAAAGGCAATATTTCATTAAGAATAATATGATACGAGAATTGATTTGCACATTCAATTTTTCAATCTATGTATTAAATAATTATATTATATATACGCATTATGCTTTAACTTATTATACATAGAGTGTGCAAATTCAAACCTTGTGTGTGCACATTGCCTCTTTTATAATAAACTCGATCGAACGTCCTTATCAAATTTAATAGTAGAAAATAATCGAGACAACTCGAAAAAAAAGTATGTACAAATAATTTGGCATACATGGAGTATAAAATATGCATACTTTTAGTACTTAAATATAAGTGTTATAACTATGACTATGTTAAGCAAAACTTATTATATTATTCAAGTTTGATTTCAAACTTATATAATATCTCATATTATTTGATTCACCTAATAAAATGTGACACATTAGTTACACATATACATCTCAATCTTCTCTTACTCCAACAATTATCGTTGGCGCAGACTCTATCGTGAAGTGCTGAAAATCAATATAAAAAAAACCACAACCTAGTCGTCGTTTACGTAAGTACCGTGCTCGTAAAATTTGCAGAGAGTGGATCAACTTTGCTTGTCCCACGATTTCCTTTCTTACTCAACTAAAAGATACATGTTATAACCTATTTCAAGTTACTCTCTCATGTTAGTCGTGTTGTTCAATTCCGTTAACTATCTATGTACATATTACACGCACGAAACCGTACAATTGCAAAGACGATACAAAGTAACAAATTTGATTTACATATACTCTTTGATGGAAGCGTGACCGGCTACATTTTACCTCCCTGTACTCCGTTCCGGCAGAATTGAATATTGTCGCATTTGTATATTTGACTAGTCCATCAAGTTATCTATTGTGGAAGGACTGATGATGCAAAAAAAATAGTATGACATTATGTTATTACTTATTGAGTAATGCTATAACCACATAAATTGTACAAAATAACTTCCACATAATAAGTTGGCATTACACTTGGATCATTGTTCTTTTTTTTTCTCCTGTATCTCTTTCTTTTGTAACAAATCACGTCATTATGTGGAAATTATTTTGTAAAAATTATGTGATCGTAGCATTTTTCTTAGTTATCAGAGAAGCAAAGGACCAATTCTTGATTCAGCCGTCTATCCCTGAATGAAGAAGACAGACTTTTCAAAGTCAAAGCAGAGTTTTTAGAAAGAAAGAATATTAGTCAAATATTCACAACTCATATTCCCCTTCAAATCCCCCCCTTTCATTTCTTTTTCTGTCTGTAAATCCAAAATCCTATTTTCAATTTTCATCATTCAGTCTTTAACATCTTGATATTATCGTTTTGATTTGATAATTAGTGTTGTTATTATGATGAATAGTAATCCAGCTACTCCGATGAACGCAAACGCCCCGTCGTCAAGTGGATCTCCCGATCCAAACACTCCTAGACGAAACTCAAAGCGACCTAAATGTAATCTTATTATTATTATTATTATTATCATGTTATTAATGAGTTTTTAGGACTTTAACTGATCTACTTTATTTATGTGATTCTTAAAGATTAATAACTTGATTTAGGTGTTAGCAAGTTATAAAACTTTATAAAGTGTTTGGATGATTAAGTCAACTCAAGAAAGTACGCCAGAAGAAGATTTTATTATTGAGCTTTGAGATATAATAGTCATTAGAATCTAAAAACAGACACGCCCTCCCCGGTTAGGCCATGTACATATGAGTCAAAGACTCGCCCTTCATGAACATGGACAATCTCATCCGTTTTACCCTTTTTAGATATATGCGTGGACATTTTACGCTTTCTTGAGATATTTTTGTGTGCTGGGCCTTTTTTGATTTGTGTAGAAATTTTTGAATCTAGACTTATAAACTTGGCTTGGTACGCGGGCTTGAGAGAGTCTCTGCAGAGGTCCCAAGTTTAAATCCTGTAAGTTGCAATTCTGTCAAACCGCTCGCGCTAGGCTTTTAGGTTTTAGTATAGAATCATGAGGACTAATGATTTATTACGCTCCATGGATCTTGTGTGGTGGTTTGTAGAGTCTGGGGTTTACTTGCCGGTTCACCAAAGGTGGCTTAGGAAAAAAAACTTTTCATTTTGTCACATTTAGTTTATTTACGCCGTGTTAAGGGTAGGAAACATTCATGAGGGTATCTCGATTAGGCCGCGTACATCTGAGTTAAAGACTTACCCTTCCGGGGTAACCTGAACAGGGAAAACCTTGTCCGAGAAGCCAAGTCATTTACTTCTGGTGTATGTTATTTGGTTATGCTTTGTTTGGTGCCTGTGTAATGTATAAGTGTCATGTCTTATGGCTGTTTGCGTTTAATTGTTTAGGTTGTATCTCTATGTCTCTATTTGGGTTAATACATTCATATATCTTCCGTACTATATTTGGGTGCCAATACTTATTTCCTCTCTTTTTATGTATCCTTTTAGATTCTAGGTTTACACAGCAGGAGCTTCCAGCTTGCAAACCGATTCTTACCCCAAAATGGGTGAGTTGTTATTCCCGTATACTTCTAGTTTATTGTATCAAAAACCGACACGGTTTAACTTTTTATGTTTTATTCTGCAGGTGATTTCAGCATTTATGCTTGTGACGATTGTCTTCATCCCAATAGGACTAGCTTCTCTATTTGCATCTAGTGATGTACGATTCAAACTGTTTAAACTAATTTCACTCATGTTTCTTTCTTGCTTGTAATGGTTCTTAATTTTGTATTTGTGTGTGTTCAAATAGGTGGTTGAGATTATTGATCGGTACGATAACGCCTGCCTAACAGGTTCAAAAAGTCAAAAGGTCCAAGCTATACAATCTGCTGCTAATAAAACCTGTTTCAGAAGCTTAAGAGTAAGTTTAAATTAATTATTTCCCAATTTTCTTTTTTGGCAATTTGAGAGCTACATGTTTACAATGTCACTTCAAGCTGTTTTTTGTTAACACTTTAGCAAATGAATTAATCTTAGGTCACAAAGCGTATGAAGCAGCCTATTTACATCTATTATCAGCTCGATAACTTCTATCAGAATCATCGCAGGTAAGAACCTTATTCACTTTTTCATTTATCTTTGTTGAATTAAAATATATTTTTCTTTGATTTCAACGTAACAAAAATATGTTATGTATGGAATTTCATTGAAAAGTATTCTTGGGTAAAGGCTTTTTTTTTTCTTTTGCATACATAACCAACGTTCTTTCTATAAAAATGATACTTTTAATATAAAGTGTCGAATTTATGAATAAAATGTAAAAAGTTGATACAATGTTAAGTTGAATATGTTGATATTTGGGTTACAAAATGACCCACATGGGACACGGCCACTTTTTTACTCAGATGCACAAAACTACAAACATAGTTCATTGACTAAAATTTGACAAATAAAAAAGTATGTTGCTAATTCGTGCAACAAAACCATAAAATAAATGCAAGTTCTTTGCTAGTCTCACACATGGATTAATACTTAGACAAAGGTCGATTACTTGTAAACATGATATTACACAAGGGCAGGTGATTTTGCCTTTTCCGTTTGTGTGAGGTGCAAGTGTTTTTATATTTAATTATGTCCCCTTAATGTAACTAAAGCACACAAAACCTACTTATGCAGGTACGTCAAGAGCCGAAGTGATACCCAGTTGAGAAACAGAGGTGACGAGAACGACACAAGTACATGCAAGCCTGAACATGACGCAAATGGAATGCCGATTGTACCCTGTGGTCTTGTAGCATGGAGTTTGTTTAATGACACTTATAGCTTCTCCAGAAGTAACCAGGAATTGCGTGTAAACAAGAGGCATATTTCATGGAAGAGTGACAGGGATGACAAGTTTGGCAGTGATGTCTTTCCGAAAAATTTCCAGAATGGAACTATTATTGGTGGTGGAAGACTCGATGAGTCTATACCGGTAAGTCTCATAGCCACCGATTGACATGGATGTTTATAATGGGGGTCTTTGGCGTTATTCTGAATCAATTATCTGATTATTGCGTTTTTAAGTCACATATGGTCAGTTTTTAGCGTGTGTGTATAGCCGAACTGATTTTGGTTGTCTAATTATTTTGGGGTCATATTACATGTAAAGTCCTAAATAATCAGAATTTGCCAAGTGCTTAAAACAACTGATTATCTAAAATGTCACAACTTTGAATAGTAGAAGCACATCTACAGCTTGTTTTGTTGTTGCTGATTATTACAGATCACATATGTTTCTTAAAACATGATGAACACCCCTATGTTCTTGGTCATGCTTTCGTAAACTTCATTACCCTTTTTTAACTTCATTTTGTAAGTACCTAATAATAAATATCATTTTATGTGTTTCTTGTAAATTGATAGTTAAGTGAGCAAGAAGACCTAATCGTCTGGATGCGAACTGCGGCTCTTCCAACTTTTAGGAAGTTGTATGGGAAGATAGAAGTTGATATTGAGGCAGGCGAGACAATAAACGTGGTATTAGAGAACAGATACAACACATATAGTTTCAGTGGCAAGAAGAAACTCGTGCTTTCGACAACCAGCTGGCTTGGTGGAAAGAATAACTTTATTGGCATTGCATATCTTGCTGTTGGTGGCTTGTGCTTCTTACTAGCAACAACTTTCACCATCATATATTTGTTTAAGCCAAGGTAAATTTATCCCTGCCGATTTATTAACTCTTCTCACCATACCATATTTTTTCAATAATTCGCCTATGTATTACTGTATTTACTAATTACCCAACTTTTGATCAAAGGCAAACTGCAAGAAAATGCAACGTGCTGTCCACTTTTTTACTGATATATGCACACATTCTTGTGTTCTTTTAAGGCAACACAATTACCATTTCTTACCAAAATATGCAATTTTGTAACCATTAATGCACAATTTACCTACCATCTTTGTTCCATGTAGTAGGGGTGAGCAAAACGGACCGCGGACCAGACCGAGAAACCGGGCCGAACCTATTTCGGTCCGGTCCTCGGTCCATATTTTTCGTTATTTTCGGTCCTCGGTCCGGTCCGGTTCGGTCTTACAAAAAAACCGGCAATTATGTCTTGTTGGACCGGACCGGACCGACCCGAACCGGACCATTTCGGTCCGGTCTTCGGTCCCGGTGTTTCGGCCAAAGTCGGTTTCGGTCCGGTCCGGTTCGGTTTTCGGACCGTGAGCAATGTGTTGAATTAAATGGTTAAAAGAAACACATTGGCATGTATCTGTAGAATAAGTAAATACTAGTCTACACTGCATAACCTTTTAATTTTCCTTTTGATTAATGTCGAAACACTGAGTCACTAAATTAAATTAAAGAGAATTCATAAAGTATCGTACTTCTTGAACTGATCGAAAAACTAATTTGTTGATATGTTAATTGCAGGCATCTTGGAGATCCTAGTTATTTGTCATGGAACCGCAACCCAGGTGGTCACTGATGTGTGATTGTGCAATTATGAAGTGGGTTGAAGGGCTCCTTCGGGTCTTGTATGTATTTGATCTCTTTTAAGGCTATGCTGTGTAGATCTAGTAAAATCGTTTATTGATTATTTTGAATTTTTTTCCGACCAGACTTGTATTATTGATCACTGAATGACTATCACGATTACACGTTTCTTGAACACGTTATGCTCATTTAAAAACCATGTATTGTATTGATATTGTTGAGTATGCAATGAATGCAACTGTTATATGCTTCTTGCGACTAGTTCAAAGACAATTAATAGGGTATATGTGTACTCAATAACCCATATCATACTCTTGACATATGAACATATTCTATCACTATATTCCAGTGAGTTACTTACAAAAACTTGTCACTAGTCATGTAGAAAGAACGCTCCATTAGTAGTAGATGAAATGGCACCCATCATAACCTGTTACCAAAAATCAAAATTATCAGAAAAAAAAAAGTTCACAAAAAAACATTCTGTTAAAATGGTGGGTTCGGTAATGGCTCAAAACACATTTTCTTTTTCAATTTTCTGGGTAACCATGATTTCTGAACTTTTGGTTGGTTTAAATTTGGAGAATCTGTTTTTTTTTACTACTGCCCGTACGGATCAAAGTAATGGGCTTACTCGGGTCAACGGTGACGAGCATAGCGGAACCACCAAATTCACAGTTGCCACCAGCCACTTTAGTCCTTTGCCAGTAGCTATTAAACGCGTAAGAAGCATGTGCAAACAATGTGTCAGGCTGAAAGCATTCACCATTTGGCTGCAGTGACTCACAGTCAGCCCCTGAACCACAAGCATAGTTCATAGCTTCTTGAATAATAGGATCTGGAACAGATGGTTTAGCCACACACCATAAAGCCGACTCAGACCCACTATGAGCCGGTGGTGGTGGTCCCATTGGTGGAGGGTAAACAACTGGTGGTTCAAACAAAGGTGGTGCAGGTATGAACCCTGTAGGTGAAGGATACGAGAGTGTTGGTGGGCTTGGTTCATAAACATAGGGTGGGTCCACACTAGGACCCGGTTCATAGATGGCGGGTGGGCCTGAGGTGGTGCTAGAGGGTGGTGTGTAAGGGGTAGAATAAGAGGAAGGTGGTGTGGGGTAGGTGGGGTAGGAGGATGAAGATGATGCTGGCGGTGTGGGGTAGGAGGATGAAGATGATGCTGGCGGTGTGGGGTAGGAAGACGAAGATGATGCTGGTGGTGATGGTGATGGGGTGTAAGATCCACCAACAGGTGATCCCGACCCCAATCCTGGTGGTGACAGAGTGGTGGTGGAAGGTGGAGAAAGACCAGAAGAAGATGACACAGGCGGTGACGGGGTATAAGACCCTACGTCGGGAAATCCAGATCCTGAACCTGGGCCTGATCCCTGTGGTGGCTGATTGGTGGTGGAAGGCGGAGAGACACCAGGAGGTAACGCGCAATAAGCTTCAGGTAAAACAGGAGTAAGAGGGTCAACAGGAGGTAAAGGTACATCACCCTCAAGATGATTCACAACTTGATATTTCCGTGCTGAAGTCAACGGAAAAGCCGACGATTCTCCACGTAATCTTGCATCTGCACATATTCACATACATGCATATACACACATAAATCAATTATAATAAAACAATCAGTTTAATGAAAGTAAAGTGGTAGTAGCTAAGGTACTTGCATGATGGTGAGGCGAAGGAATGATAAGAAGAAATGGTTAAAACATAAAGAAACATTGGTAACATGTAGTTCATCTTCATCTTCATGTTCATGCCTTCTGTTATCTGCATATACATGCATAGCATATATAGTATATGTGTTTGTGTGTATATATATGCAAGTCGGAAACAGGGTTAGAGTAAGTGCATGTGAAGACCGGCTTGTTCGATACTTAAGAGATGATGATGGAGATGGGCATGTAAGAGATTCTTGGCTTAAGAATGGATAAAAGCACCCTTAACAATCAAATGGAAAGTAGTAGCTTTTATTTTGCTTGCTTTATACTCAAAAGATATATGTAAACGCATACCAGTAGTAGCACTAGTATGTACATATTTGGCTAAAACTTCTCTACACCACCACCTCAACATTTGTTTGATTAGTTGGTTTTGGAATCATTAATTACTTGTTCTGGTGGTTAATGTTGTCTATCATGATTTTATGTTTTGTTTAGAGAATTAGTAAAAATCATTTGATAATGTTAAATAGGTACATTATGATTTAGTTAATGTTTTATACGAATAGGACGAGTACTCGCACGACAGTATATTATGTCTGTTGAAGCTAAATGTCCAAATTTTAAAAATCAACAAAACACTAACACTTTAATTCATCCGAAATTAATCTTTATTTCACCAACTCCGGGCTATCCAAACAAACAGGTACCATAAGATTAGTTGATTCGCAATCTAAGTAAAACTCAAATAAATAAATAAAACCAGCTAAAATTAGTCATATCTTTACCTCTCACAATCAATTTCTCTTAATAAAATACTCCTTCCGCCCCTCAAAGCAATGTTTTAAAACACGGAGTCACCCGGCCGGTTGAACCGTGAACCGGCTCGGAGACTGCGCCGGTGACCGGGTTTTTGCTTGTTTGAGAACCGGATTGAACCGTCGGTTTTTCGTTGACCCGGTTTGATAAACACAGCTGGGTCATAACTTTTCAAAAAACATCTAACAATTTATTTTTTCTATAAACCTTTCTAAGTTTAATTGACAAACTAAAATGGTGATTACTAATATTAGTTAAAATAAAGTTAAAACTTATTTAAAAAACCAATGTCTAATATAACTTAGAATCAATCGATTGTTTTTGCAAATATTTCCTGTAATTTTATAAATATAAAATCTAAAAATTAAACCTTATCAGTAAAGACATAATATATTTCATAAGTTCAATGGAACGTAAAATAAATTATGAGATCATAATGGCTATTAATTTCTTTCATAAGTTCAATTAAACGTAAGATAAATTGAACGTAAAATAAACCGAGTCAATTAAAAAATGGAAAAAGATCCTCTAAAGTTGTAGTCAAACATGATTGGTAAAGTTAAGTTTGTTGTGAGTGAAGATAAACAAGTGGGCTCTTGAATTTTATTAAAAGAAAAATGTTTATTCATTTAACTTATTTATGATTGGTGAACATGATGTATCATGTTTGACTCAACTTGAGAATGTTTTAAAGTTGTAGTCAAACATGATTGGTAAAGTTAAGTTTGTTGTGAGTGAAGATAAACAAGTGGGCCCTTGAATTTTATTAAAAGAAAAATATTTATTCATTTAACTTATTTATGATTGGTGAACATGATGTATCATGTTTGACTCAACTTGAGAAGATTCTAATCCTTAAAAAATCAGATTTTAAAACATTATCCCAAAGTAGATATTAACATCTCACTTTCATATTTAAACTGAAATGTTTTATAAAAAGTTTGATTGAAAGGTTTTATCAAATTAATTGTTACAATTTTCATTATGTTTCTATGAAATAACAAAAGTTCATGTGCGATAACACGGACGAGAACCAGACCGAAATTTTCGGTTCATGTCTGGGTCAATCCGGTCTGGTTCAGTTTTCAGTCCGGCCTAACAAAGCATAATGGCCAGTTTAGCTTAAGACTGAAACGGATCGAAAACCAAATATAAGAGAAAGACCGAATCAAAATATGTTTGATCTGATTGGTGTTAGACAATGATAAAACCCGTAGGTTATGATTTATTATTCAACCACTATTTATAGATTACAAAAGATAAGCAAACCCTAATGGACCCAACCCACAAACCGGGCTTGGGCCATTTTATCCATGTTGATACAAAAGTTGGGCGATCCTTGATTAGGTCCGAATTAGGTGTAATACGGATCTGTTAGGCTCTGGTTCCTGTATCAATTAAGTCTTGATGTATGAGACCTGCGCACTAAGAAAACAAAGCACCGTTAGGCTTACCGTGGGATTGTCTCCCACGATTATCCTCCGGCGTGAGAGTAAGTAATCGGTTTAGGTTTTAGTAGAAAGTTAGGGTTATGAGAGCATACCTTAGATGAGAGCCGAGGTGCTCTTTATATACTCACCAAACCCTAATGGGCTTTGTCCCATTAATTAGGTTAGTATCCTAGAGGCCTCACCGTTTATTTAGTAACCGCCATTATTTAGTAACTAGTGGGCCCTCCTCATGATTATGACTCGTTCGTAACGGGTGTTCTAGATACATGCGCACGTGTGCGCTAGTTGGGCCTCATGGGCCTAAATCCTCGCCGCGATAGCCCATATGTCATGGGCTTCTCTATAGGCAGTACCACTCGGGCCTTGGAAACCCGTATTGATGTCGCTATGGCCCATTCATTATGGGCCTGGGTATAAGTACTATTCGCGGGTCGGGTTCATGACCCTTTTTTGAGTTGGACTATTACATTCATCATGGTCCCCCAGTCTAGTATGCGCTTGGTAAGACCGCGATGTTAGGACTACAAATAGTGCGGGGAAAATTATCCCTGGATGCTTTGGATGCGTGTTGTGGAAGAAGCAAGAAATTATCCCGCCCAAAACAATGAATCTGGTCAACTTGAGTCGCCAAAGTGCCTATTCGTAATTCGTGAAAAAGTAGCTAAAACATAGCTTATATGTTGCACCCCTACCACACGATTAGGACAAGTGGGGAAACGTTGTTCCTCATTCGGGTCGTTTATGTTCGTCTAACTGTCAGTAACAATTGCCCTATATATAAAGGTGTTCGCCTCCATTTCACTGTTATTGCCACAGTAAAAAGAAAATCTCCTCCACCCTGCCTCATGATACAAGCTTTAATAATCACAAAAAAGCTATTATACAGGTAATACGCGCTTGAGTTATGTTCCGTTGCGATCACAAGCCATTGCGCTTCACAAATCATGGTGTTGCAACTTACTGATTTTACATCAGAAATAACAGATGAGGAACTTCGTGAGTTCACATCTGAGTATTACATCCCGTCCGCACTGCACCAGGTCGCTGCCGGCTGACGAGTTGCGAGTTTAGCGGATTTCCCCTGTGGGGGAAGGGGTTGGGGTATACACACGGTTCTTTGAATTTGCCAATCAACGTGTACCCCTTTCGTTGTTTATGTGCAAACGTTCCTGATTCATTATCGTCTTCATAGTTTCCAAAGTGCACTGCTTTAGGCGCGGCGAAAATAACCAATTTCGAGGTTAATTGCCGCTTATTGGCAATTTTCATACCCACGGTCCAATTGTCCGCGCGTCTTCTATCTGAGTCAGTCTCTCTTGGGCAACGGTAATGGGTATCGTTTCTCCATGTCAAAGCGTTGACCGGAGCGTGTGCCTAGTGCTATTACCGGAAAAATTAGATGCGCTAAGGCTTGGAGGAGATGTTCTTCTGGGTAGATGTTGCGTTGGTTCCCTGGGACTTTGCCTTTCTATTACCCAGGGGTCATTGCCGAGGGATGAGCGTAGTCCAACCCTCGGGTGTATAGTATGGAGGTATGCGAAAAGGAACTTATTAAATCGAGAACCGTATCCTAATTCAACGCTTACTCGGAAGCCTTTCTATGCCAATGGGCATTAGTGTATATTTCCAAAGCCCTGAGGATGTGCCGAACGTTTATATGGCGATGACTGGCGGGGGGTGGGTAGGTGCTTGTCCGTCCTTCTCCCCCTCGTTTGGTAGTGTAGCGCTCTTTCGATATTTAAGACTTATGTAACCATTTGTTCTTTGTTTTCGGTTTGTGTTGCGCAGAGATGGATTTGTTTAGCGTGGTGCATTTGAGCAAGCCCAAGCTGGTGACCGAGGGGGTGCGCCCTTTAAGAGATGGTGAGGAGCCGCTGCTGGAAAGTACCGTCGGGCGCACAATGGAACTTGTGCTGGAGCAACCAGAGGCTGAGAGTACTAGTTAGCGTGGCGACTGTGTCACCGAAAGATAGTGAACTTCTGGGGAAGCTTGAGGAGGCTGGAGATGCTGCGTACCAAGTTGGCAGTTCAGAGCGAAGTCGTTGTCACAGTATCTAGGCTTTCTTCCTTGTGCAAACTTATCGTTTTTGTGTATGTTGGCAAATTTTGTTTAATCAAACTCATGGTTCTGTTGTAAAAGCTATCCTTTTGGACCCATAGTATGGGTCGTTTGTTATTGTGGCTTGTGCGATTGTACGCACACAATATTAGTTATAAAAGTTGACAATATGTTTGTGCACAATTAGTTGCCTTTGCATGAAAGACTTGTTTATGATGTGCCATTTGTCAAATTGTTGTGAACATAGTCATTACAAAGTTCATGACTGCAAAATATGCTAAGTTTATATGTATGGGTTGACATTATAATTACATGCGGCGTACCGCGAATACCATATCAAGAAGTCAAAAGTTTCGACTCCAAATTTGTTAAACGTGCACTGTGTGCGCTGCTGCGCATCCATCGTGGAAAGCGCAGTTAAACTTACTCCAACGTCTTGAGAGAAAGGTGTTTAACAAGGATTCATGATCCAATGTTGATGGGTTTGCAACCCTCTTACTCAACGAGTCATTTAGTAGGTTTACTCATCCTTTTCCCATCGTGGGGTTATTAGGTGCATGCACGCCGCGTAGGCACAGAATAATGTAACAACAATGTTGATACATAAATAGATACTCACAATAAGCATGTAAAGTGAATTGTGTCGCGGAGTTAGCTAAAAACCGCGACATTTAATTAATACTTGCAAAAATAAAAAACATTTGTCCTAAAAAAAACATAAGTACGTATATACCCAGTGAGCACTTCCCTAAAGATAGCATTTCTTGAGATTGCAGATATTCCACGTGCGGGGCAACTCACGCCCATCCATGTCACGCAGCTTGTATGCTCCTTTTCCAAGTGCTTCCGTAACCTCGTAGGGTCCTTCCCACTTTGGTCCCAGCTTTCCTGTGTCTTCCGCGTGGCTTGCGTCGTTAGCACGATACACGAAGTCTCCTGGTCTAAATGAGACTCCTCGAACTTTAGCGTCATAGTATCCCTTCATTTGTAACTTTGCTTTTTCCTCACGTATGGCTGCTTGTTCGCGCCTTTCCTCCAATATGTCCAAGTCTATACGTCGCTCGTCGTCATTGGTTGCGATATTGACCTCCGCGGTACGAATAGTTGGCATTCCGATTTCGGCTGGTATAACGGCTTCCGTCCCATAGACAAGAGAGAAGGGAGTGTCCCCTGTGCTAACTTTGATTGTTGTGCGATGTGCCCACAAGACATGTGACAATTCCTCTACCCACCTGCCTTTATGTCTATCCAGGCGCGCTTTGATTCCTTCGCCTAGACTTCGATTTGCGCGCTCAACCAAACCATTGGTCTGTGGGTGTTTAACCGACGCAAAACGCTGTGTAATGCTTAATCTCGCGCACCAGTCTTTGAACGGGTTATCACAGAATTGTTTCCCATTGTCCGAAACTATTTCTCCAGGTAATCCAAAACGGCACACAATGTTATCCCAAACAAATCGTTTTACCTGATTCCCTGTGATTGTGGCGACCGCTTTCGCCTCGATCCATTTAGTAAAGTAGTCTATAGCCACGATAAGGAATTTCAATCCTCCCGCTGCAACAGGGAAGGGACCAGCGATGTCGATACCCCACTTGTGGAATGGCCATGGTGAGGTGATGGGTGTTAGCTCCTGTTGTGGTTGGCGCGGGATTGGTCTATGTACTTGGCAATCATTGCATTTCTTTATCATGTCGCGCACGTCGCGGTGTATGGTGGGCCAGTAGTACCTAGACCGTAAGGCTCTGGCGACTATAGATCGTGGTCTTGAGTGCATACTGCATGATCCCGCATGAATCTCGCGGAGCACATAGTCTGCCTGAATAGGTCCGACGCATCAGAGCCATGGTTGTAGGAACAAACGTCGATAGAGGACACCATGTCGAAGCTCGAATCTCTACGCCGTGCGGCGTATTCGCCGGGCATCCTTTTGCTCATGAGGGAGCGTGCCATTACTTATGAATTCGATGATAGGGGTCATCCACGAAGGATCCTGCTCTTCTATCACCGTAGATATCTCCATCTCCGAGATGGATTTGTTCTTCAAGATTTTGACCAACACCTGCTTTGATAGGTGCGCGAAGCTTGTAGATGCGATCTTGCTTAAGGCATCCGCTTTTTTGTTGTCACCTCTAGGAACTTGCGTGATGGTGAATCTATCAAAGCCCTGGATTAGCGACTTGGTCTTGTCGAGGTATTGAATCATGTTGTCTTCTTTAGCCGCATATGTGCCCAACACATGGTTGGCTACTAAACGGGAATCCACATTTGCTTCTAGGTTACGTACACCCATTCGAGCCGCAATGCGTAGTCCTGCAATTAGGGCTTCGTACTCCGCCTCGTTGTTCGTGGCTGTGAATTCAAAGCGCAGTGCGTAAGTGAATTCCATTCCTTCCGGGTTAGTGAGGATGAGGCCTGCGCCCGACCCGTCCACGCATGACGATCCATCCGTGAATAAGATCCATGGTTCTTAGAGTTGTCCGTCGCTCTAGGGGAGCACAACATCGGTTTCTGGTTTTTCAATGAGAAAATCTGCCAATATCTGTCCTTTCACTGCTGTGCGTGGTCTATAAGAGATGTTATGCTCCCCTAGCAACACGCTCCACTTTTGCAATCGCCCCGACTTTGCATTCGCCCTGACGCAATCAGGTTCTAGAGCTTATCCTATGTGATGGGTTGATTTGTGATTACCACTATTGGGCTGCGATTTGGTAATTCTGCGCAGTCTTTTGGCCAGATATTACTAACGCCGGATAAGCTTTCCATTGCGCTATGTTGATCTCCAGTTTTCCTTGAGTGCTTTACTTACGATAAAGTATACCGGCATGTGTTGTTTGTACGGTTGTAGGTGTCCCGATTCGTCAGTTAGCACGGCGCTAATTGCCCCATGCGCGGCGGATATAAATAATAATCAAAATCTCTATCTCCCATACGGTTGCAGGGACGTAAATACCATCGAGCACGCCACTCCCCTCCCCTTCGAAACAAGGGTCCCGAGTTAGGGCGGTTGTCGGGTTGTCCTCCAGGGGCGTGGTTACCCATCGATTCGTCGAAGACCAGAATCTTCATGGCGCATTGGCGCCTTCACAGAGGCTGCTTTAGAGATATGTCTTGAGATTGGACTCGCTCTGCTTCTTCGCTTGCGAAGTCTACTGGGTAATGTTTCCTTTCTTTGGCATTCTTAGATTGTGGCTCAGTGTTCCTAGTGTCGGGGTCCACGGGATGGCGCCAAATCTGTTGATACAAATGTTGGACGATCCTTGATTAGGTCCGAATTAGGTGTAATAACGGATTGTTTGGCTCCCGGTTCACTGTTCAATTATGTCCTTGAGGTATTAGGACCTGCGCCTAAGAAAACAAACAGTTTAGGTCTTACAGGGGATTGTCTCCCACGATTATCCTCAGTCGTTGAGAGTAAGTAAACGGTTTAGGTTTTAGTTGTAGGTTAGGGTTATGAAGGGGAGTACCTAGATGAGAGCGAGGAGCTCTATATTACTCACCCAAACCCTATAATGGGCTTTGTCCTATTAATTAGGTTAGTACCGACGAGGTCTCAAGTTTTTAGTAACGAGGGGGCCCCATCTAATGATTTTGTCTCGTTCGTATCGGGTGTTCTTGTTACTCTGCGCACGATGTGCGCTAGTTGGGGCCTCATGGGGACCTTAATCCGCGTCGTGATAGCCATATGTCATGGAGGCTTCCCATAGCCGTACCATGTGGGCTTGGAAGCCCCGTTTTTGATGCGCTTATTGGCTCATTCTCATGGGTCCTGGGTATAAGTTCTATTCGTTGGGTCCGGGTGCATGACCCCGAGGTTGGACTATACGGTCCCCCATCACCATACAAGGACAGCACATCAAGTTTTGGCAGATGTGCCGGCGGGTGTGAAGTTGGCTTTAGTTTCTTGTTTTTTATTAGGTTTTAAGTTAGTTTTTTTTTTATTTAAAAGTTTTTTTACGTTTTACTTCTGTATATTTGTGTGTTTATTTTTCTGCATTGTATTATTTTTGCATATTGTGTGTTTTTGTGCATTATTACAGTTCGCTGTTATTCTGAGTCGTATACTCAATATTGCGGTATTCAATTTATGGATTCGGCGTATAAATTTTTTTAAACCAAGTACAGGTATTCGACTCTATCAATCATTTAGACGTATTCATGTTCATTGAATACTGGTATTAAGTATTGACAGTTTTCTTTCCTAGCAAAATTTTTTTTACAGGTTTTTAAAATATAGACACCCCAACATTCCTATAGTGGAGTATATCAGGCTTGTGGAAGAAAGAGCTCGTAGGGCGTGGTTAAGGTGTATACATGGGGGGAAACGCTATGTTGGTCAAGATACAAAGGGGTATTAATGAATAACGTTCACGACTCTACTGGATCTGTTGAAACTGAAATTCCCAAACTATAGTCTTTAATGACACATTAAATATGAAGCATCTTGATCGTGAGGCCTACGGTAAGTTCTCTTAACTAACGATGAAATGACTTTAGAATATTGTTTGAAGAATCCGGACGATGAAGATAGCACAGTATAATTTTCGACAAAAATTCATTTTCTCACAAAATAATTTTTGTCAACAATTTAAAAACGGATTTGGAAAATGATATTGATAACGTCAATATGTCTTTGCTTCCATCACCCAAGCATACAGTCAGTTATTTTGACGATTTTTAGACTTTCTTTAAAGTTCTTTGACGATTGATATTTTCCAGCCATTGTTTAAATGATGCTCATACGTTCTAAAATCAGATTTATTAACTGAAAACACGATTTTAAACCCTCTACTTATCGTTGATTTAATTTGAATCAGATGAAACATCATTGTCCAAATGTGATGATGAGGAACTATTGTTTTAAACTTTAATGATCTATTTCCTTTTAACGTAATTTATCCCGATGATTCAAAAACGGATAAGGACAATGATAATGATAAAGTCGATATTGAACACTCTTTGGGGGATTTATCTGTCAAACCATTACCTGATTTAATAAATACCGATGTTGGTGCCTATGCACATGGGTCAAATAAGCTTTTGGAAACAAGTCATGATACATCTAATAAATTTTTCAAAACTAAAACTTTTATCAAGGGATTAAATTTTAATATCATGACTTGGAATCATCTTAACAAAGGGATGTCATTCATTTTCCTAATCAAGAATTTGTATGTGCCATTTGGCATCCTGTTCGACCCCAAATTGTTTTATAAGGATGGGTTTAAATTGGGGCAAGTCTAACTTAAAGACTTTTCTGTAAACAAAAGTGCTTGCCGGGAGACAACCCGGAATGTATTTTCAATTTTTATCGAGTCTGTCTTCCCAGATTGTCTATACGGCGTATCCAAACCCCATGGATACGACATATTAACTATATGGACGTTATCCAGTCTTTATTTTCAGCACAATCTATACGACGTATTCATTAAATGAATACGGCGTATCCAAGTATCAATACGGCGTATCCTAAGGTATGGATACGGCGTATTGACTTCCTGTATAGTTTTAGGTATATACTTCGAGTCTAACCAAACGAATACACGGAGATAGAATTGCATTTGTTTTATGAGAATTTATACAGGACCTCGAGAAAGAAAATCAACAAATATTGGTGGAGAATTTTCAAATCTAGAAGATCTTGAAGTGTTGGAGTCTTGAAACTTCAAGGCGATGTTCCAATCACAATCTTTCTCAATTAAAACTCAACATGGAGAATCACCGAGTGAAATTCAGGGGGAGTTTCTATCTAATTCTTTTTAATTTCTGTATAATGTTTTATCAAATAACGAGACTAAGAAAAATTCAAGTGGGGGATGGAATTAAGAATGTTTACTTGTCCTAATTTCATACAAAATGCTTAAATAGCGTAAATTTAAAAAAAATCAAACATACTTTTGTGAAATTACTTGATACATAACCCGCACTACAAAAACCCTTGTAAGATATTTTAGATTTAACCATATCCTTTCTAAATGTTTACCTAAATACCACAAAGATATGAGTGTGTCGGTGATGTTGTATACTTAGAACTTGGCTTGGTAATATCTATTTGAGACCGCAATGAAAAGAACAATAGATTTAAATGGAGTAAAACTTGTTTAAATTTGGTAAATTTTATAATTACACCCCAATCGCCTTTAACATGTTGGTATTAAGTAACCTACACTTGTTAGTAAACCCCCATAAAACCATTTGTTTACGAACTCATTTTTAAGAGTCAGATACCCCCTAGGGAACAACCCATAGAGCCGAATGAAACTACGCCCTTTAGAACAACACCAATTATTTGTTTCGTTACAACCGTTAGCCAACCTGTTATATTAAGTTTAGTTTATTGTTGCTAGTTCTTAAAGGTGTAAAGTTTGTATTCTCCCGAGTCTTGTGTCTATTGGAGTATGGTGTAAGAAATTTGCACATCGCAAATAGAATGTATATTATAATCAAAACACATGTTTTTTCTTACCATTGCAATTAATGGTACTGTTCGAAGATAAGGAATTACTGTAAGGAATTAATCCGGAAATATTATGATCGTAGAAGATGGTGAAACTACATCTACACCGAGTTTCGTAATATAGTGTTCAAATAAAAAAATTAAGAATAAACACACTAAAAAAAGAGAAAGTAAAGTTTCAAGATAATCTATTTCTCAGGCTACCGAAGGAATTACACGAATGATCGATTATTCGTTGATATAAATCGACGATGTAGAGTATTGTATAAAGTGGAAGATATCGCCACTTATACCTTAATAAAGTATGTAAAGTATGGGATGATTAGAAGTTGACCGTTACGGGAACGCCAACTTAGGTTATTGTTTTTGATCTATGATCAAGACGTTTGTAAATATAGTTATGTCTTTATCATGGTAACGGTCGAAAAAGTGATTAAGGCAACTGTATTTAATACTTAATCTATTTGTTTTTCGGTACTTTTATTTAAACACAATTTAATTCCTTTCTAATCAGTAACAAGGGTTTTTTATGCTAATGAGGATGTGACGAGGCATGCATGTCTATTCTTCGTTTACGGGCCATGTATGCATGTCTCAGCTGCCGTTGTTAGTTTATACTATTGGTAAAAAGTTAGTAAGTATCCACATACCCTAATAATACTCTACTATACCTACTCTTTAGGCTTAGTCCGAGTGAGTTGAGCAGTCCACATGTGTCTATGCCCTCGTACGGTGTTATGTGTGGACTTTGTCGCTCTTCCTGGAAATATTGGTATCTGATAAAGATGTAGTTTAGAGTAAATCTACCCTTAGCCTTCTCATATAAACTCATATTTACCTTTATAAAATTGTTACTCCTTAGCTTTAGCGATGGAGATGTGTATCCTTGCCAAGCTTATGGTATAATACTCGTCACAACTAAGCAATTGAGATAATTAGTTAAATGTTACCACATAGATTAGTTGAGTGATTTGAGTGTGTAGTATCCCGAATCACACTTCAACTTCTATAACGAACCAATAATCGAACTAGAAAAATAGATAAAGAGAGTGATTAAGTTGTTTTGTAGAGAGAGAAAGAAGAGAGAAGATGGATGAGGAGAAAATAGGAAAGTGAAATATTAAAATGAAACAACTAACACTTTTTCTAAATAGAAAAGAGTTTTATATACCACCTTCGCGTTAAATGACGCGCTGGATATTTAACTAGGACCTGGGCTCGGTGTTTTTTGCTTGGAATAAACCCGAAACATATACAATATTATAGTTAACTATCGATCCCCTATTTCCCGAACACTTTACCTATTACAACGTTAACTAATTGATATGACCTTTCTTAAAATACATATGTGAACGAACTTCATGTTCCGACTTCAATATTTTGAGGCTAACCAGAGTGTTTTCATCTTCCTATAGTCATGAGTGTTTGTTTGTGTACTTGTATAGATCAAATAAATGCTTTAACAGAAAATATCCTAAGGGATACATTTTTATAAACTTCTAAAGGCTATTTGAGGACAAGTAGGATTCAAGTGGGGGGATATTTAATGACATCAACTAGACAGTCTATTTTAATAGAGCATCATTTATCCCCCCCCCCGAGGGAGTGGGGGTGGGGTATGTTAACCCATTTTGTATAAGTTACTGCAAAGAATTGTTACTTAAATCTTTATAGTTGTGAGAATGCAGTAATTAATGATTACTTGGTGAATAATAGCAAAAAGTGCGCATTCTTGAGCTTAAATGAAATAATTGAAGATTAATGATTCTGAACAACCAATACGACTACCGTGTGCCTAGCACTCGCCAAAAGATCCAAAGGAAACAACTCAATACGCCCGTTTCCTAGAAACCCAAACGCCGTATTAAAGATATAGTTGTGAAGATCTGGAAGATATCTAATAAGTGGTCCCTACCCAAGAAACTCCAACGCCGTATCCAATCCCTTGATACGCCGATCGAACCGACTTCCAGACAGTATAAATAGAAAACTCAAAAACAGTTTTAAGTGTGCTAAATCCTATCTCGGATACCTAAAACTACAAAAGTCATTTTCCAGAGGGTGAAAAAGAGCAGAAGAGGTCTTGCAACGCAATCCAATCCATAGAAGACAACGTGTAATTTCCTTATAATTTTTGTAATTCCGTTAAGTTTTGGTATCATTTCGTTAACTTCCGGTTAGTTTAACCTTGCTAAAAAATTACTCTTGTATAATTTGAGTGATGTTTAAGGCTAATACCTTGTATAGCTATTATTATGAAGATCTAATTTTGGTTTTGTTTATATCTCGATTGCTTTAATTTATTGTATGATCGCTTGTAATAAGTATATCATTTCAATACATGTTTATGTGCTTTTGTAGCACCTAAATCATTTCACTGATCTAGTGATACGAACCATGTAATCTAGATGCCTGATAGCTCTCCAATAGTGATTTATACAGCTAGAATCATAGATCACAAATAATCCCTCTAGAAAACGTGCTAAGGATAACTACTGGCTTAACTAGTTAACGGCAAACTGCCTTTGGTTTATTTTATGAACATGATACTATTAGGTGAATCAAGATAATTAAACAAGAATGTTTCGATTCCATTGGATAGTTTGGACAGTGACTACTAGAGTTATAAATTGTTATTAAGCAGTAAGTTGGTAAATTCGCTATAACTAGTGTTTAACAAGATCATAAATGCTTTTTTAATCCTAATGATATAATATAATCAGCAAATATGATGCTTTATTCGGATGTGCTTTAATTGTGACAAATTGATATGTGTCAAGCTTAGGATGAAGTCCCACGCTAAGTCTAAGAATGATAATCCCTCTTTCGAGATAAGTAATCATTGCACTGAATAAATAAACCAACTTCTAATCAGATTAATGATGGCTAATACAGTTTCTATTATAAGGCTCGACCGCTCTTTTATCTTCTGTTAATTTGCTTGCGTGGGTTAAAGTGACCTTGATTTGATTGTAGCACCTAACAAACTCGTGCTAGTCTCTCAGGTTAAAAACCCCCCATTTATTTATTTTTTTTTTTTTTTTACTTGTTAGAAATAGGATATGAACTAACATAGGATTAGCATAGTTTTGACTTAGATTTGAATTAACTTAGATTAGATAACCAAAATATAAATAAATGAGAGATTTAACCTCGCTCAAGTGTTCGACACCCTACTTACCACGATCTACCACCGACCGGTAAACGTGTCCGTCTATAAAGTGTTGTTTTTGGTTAAGTCAGAAAAATATAAATTTAAAACTTGAACTATCATAAATAAACACCACACAATGACACATCAGACTATAAATGAAATATTCAGAATACAAAAAGGGCAAAGGTTAGAAAAAACTCTTATGACAGTGGAGGATTTATGAGACCCGCGATATAGGGAGTTTGAAGCGTAGTAAGATATCACTTGTGAAGGTTCGTTAGAAATAAAGGGGGTGGGGGGGGTGGGGATGTGGGGTTGGTCCCGAGTTCACTTGGGAGCGCGAAGATTATATGAAGTCTAAGTATCCTCAGTTGTTTGTTGATCGTGCTGATGAATCAGCTAGTTAAATCTCGGGACGAGATTTCCATAAGGGGGGATACTGTGACAACTGTGATTTGAGCGGGTTAGTTTATACCTTTAGAAATGGCTAAGAGTTCATTTTGTGTGAATTCTTGTGTGTTATGTGTTATATATTGGTCTAAGGTGTTTAAGTGTTGCTTAAAACATTTGAGTGTATTATATTGACATCTCATTTTTGGAGTGTGTTTGTGATTGTAATGAGTAATCCATTGTTCACTTAGTGAAATTGGAAAAGAAAAGACGTATTGCATTGCAAATGGGCCTACTACAATAGTTTTAATGATTAAGTGTTAAGCCATTTTAGGGAAATTGTGTCAGTTTGAGAATGAGATTAAGTGATGTGAAATAGAGAAAGTTTGTAGCAAACTTCTAAAAATAGTAAAGTGGTTTGGTGAAATGAAAAGTTATAATATAGAAATTTTTAATAATAAGCGTTTAAGTAAAAATGTTTGATCAAATTAGCTAAGGTTTTTATAAAAAACTTAAGGTAGTGAAGGAGATTAGTTAATTATTAGTTTAAATATATATAATATATATATATATATATATATATATATAAATATCGTTGTGGTTGTTAGGGTGTGTGTGTGTGGTGTGTAGTGTGTGTGTTATTTAATAGGGGGGCCGATCGGGTTTGGTTAGGAAATTGGGTTTTGGAGTTATAATTTTATCAAAATAAGTCTAGAGAATGGATAGAGGACCACTAGAAGATAAATCACCAATGAACCTAGCCCATACCCCCTTCCCCTTCCCCTCTTTTGGTCGTTCAGATCCAAGAACCCCAAAACCCAAGGAAGTCAATTTTCTTTGTTGATCCAAGGAAACCTTAAATCATTGTTTAGGTTCCTAGCATTCAAGAAAACATGTTTAATTCATATCTAATTTATATATTCATGTAACACAATTTATGATGGATCTAGGGTTTCATAAAATTCATAATATTAATGATATTTAATGATGATAGAATGATTAGGGCTTGATTAGGTCATGTTCATGCAATTGGTTAGGTTAGATTTGCGTTAAAACTTGATTTAGGGTTGAGCAGAAATTAGGGCTGTGTTCAACTGATGATATCTAGATGATAAAAACGTGTTTTGGTATGATTACAGTACCTAAATTGTAGTTTAAAGATTCTACTTTTCATAAAGTCCGGCCTCAATTGATTTGGAGTTCGAGAAGTTGGTTAAACATTAGTTACAAGAAAAGTTGTCAAAACAGTAAATACGGGTCAGATTTAGGTCATGTTTAGGAGGGTAAAACCTATACTTAAAATTCGAATTAAGCTTAGCCCTTCTACAGTAGTTAAGTTCCATATGTATATAAAGAAACCCCAGAAGGAGATCTTCTAATTATTTGTCTAAGTATGGTTAATAGGTCCAAACTTTTTAGTGTGCAATCAGATCCGAATTGGGACTGTTTTGAAGTTTGATTTTCTTAGGAGTACTTGTGCATGTAAATGGCTTTTGGAAATCCAAAGGTAGTTAATATACTCATAAATGAACATGGGTGATTTTTGGGATGATTTATGAGGGTCATTAAGTGAGGGTTTGGGGTACGTAAAGTCATGATAAAATTCTACAATTCTGAGTTAATTATAAGTAACTATTGAAGGGTAATTGGCTTTCCTTGATTATTTTCACAAAAACATACAGTATATATAGGTTACAAGGAAAAGGCTTGAGCCAAAGATAAGACCTACAACTCATCTACACAAATTATAATAAGGATAATATAACATACCAAAATAGGAAACACACCATACTTAGTCATTAATAAATGACATTAAATATATGACAAATACACCCCCGCGGTTGGTAGCGGGGGGAGGGCCGTACGCTCAAACAGGATCGAAATTCTTCAAACAATGCGAAAGGCAGTCCTTTGGTGAAAATATCGGTATACTGGAAACGAGAGGGCACATAATAGAATCTCTACTTTTGACCGGCGTAACCATATCTCAAACGAAATGAATGTCAATCTCAATGTGTTTCGTCCGTTGATGTTGAACAGGGTTGGCAGACATAAAACAGTCACTACCGTTACACATAGAGCCAAGAGTTCATCGATAAAGAGAGTGAAATACTCACGAAGAAGATGACTAAGCCAGTGCCTATCCTACTACAAATGGTCAACAGTCCCTGGTATTTCAGCTTCGCACTAGAGCGTGAAAGAGGTGTTGTCAGATTTAGCAACCAAGCTAATAAGTATCACCTAAAAAGACACACAATAGACCTGAGGCAGACCTGCGTGTAAGGACAAACCCGCCCAATCAGCAATCAGGTAATAACCAACCAGAGAGGTAGTGGAGGATGCATATAAGTGAAGGCCTAAATCAAAAGTACCCTGAACATATCGTAAAATACGCTTGAAAGCAACTAAATGTGCTCCTCTCGGAGAACATGTCAAATAAAGGGCAAATACTGCTGAACAACATAAAGATAAATCTGGACGTGTAAAAGTAAGAATACTGGAGCCTTTTCAAACCCCCTGCAAGGCTGCGATATAAAGTAGGATCCTGAACAGGAGCACCTCCGGACCAAGTTTAACTCTGGTATCAACTGGTGTCCAATAAGGTTACAAGTAACCATTGAGAGCATGCTCAAAAGATGCTTGTAGAGCATACTTCTTATTGTACAAACACAAACCTGTAGGAATTAAAAGCGCCCCAAGATCAGTCATAGTATAAACTCATTAATTAGAGAAACTATAATCTACTGAGACAGGTTGGACAAAAAGCTGTGATATGATGTCGTCACATAAATAAGTAAGTAAAGCACCTGAGAACCCTGAACAATGCGAAGTCGCATCGACATGAAAAAATCCACTCGTGTGGCATAACCTCGCGAAACTGCTGAAACCAACCCGAGGGTGCTTTTATTTAGTCCCATAATAGATCTCCTGTAAAAGACAAAATGATGAGGATACCGAATTGACAAAAAACCAGAGGCTGATGCTGTATACAGTCGTAGATAAGCACATTATAAAACATTCTTAACAGCATGTTGGTGTTGGGGCCACTGACGAGATCTCGGTAAGGGCTAAGGACCGTGCGAATGTTGGCCCGGGTTTTACGACACAACATAAAGGTCTCATCAAAATCAACACCTAGTTGATGTCTACGACCGTTAGCAAATAAAACAGCCTTATGTAGGCGCTCAAAAGTCCCGTCAGCATGAAACTTATGTTTAAACAACCACATAGAGCGAACCATATTAACACATGCGGGCCTTGATACAAGTAACCAAGTGCCATTTTTAACCAACGCATTATACTCATCGTACATAGCATTACGCCGATTATTGGTCCTTTAAGGCGTAAGACGGATTTTTAGGGATAGGAGAAATATAGAAAGTATGTAGAGACAAGCGGTCGATAGGTTTGACAATTCTTGATTGCGACCGAGTGATCATGGGATGAGTGCGGGGTGGTTCATTAACTAGGTCGGTATTGGTTTGTGGATTTGGTGGATCGAATATGGTGTGGCACGGACAATTTTGGTGGGTTTTGTTGTGGTTTTCGTAATAAGTGGGACTGGTTTGGTGGGGAAATTGGTCTGTGAATATGGGGCCGGTGTGAGTAGGATTTTTGAATTTGGATCGGTAATTGGTGAGCATTGGCTCTCGTTGGTGTGGATGTTTTGTGAAAATTATGAACTTTGGATGCAAGAGAAGTGAGGAGGGGAGGTAAGGGTGAGTATCGAGAAGTGAAAGAAGGAGGCGAGACTATGTCAGAGATGTGAATGATATTGTGTTTTCGTCAAAGTTACTGTCGGGAGAGAAAAATTTTGTTTTGTCTCTAGTTAAAGCAGACAAAAACCCATGATAGGACGATAGCTAAAAAGGATACATGGTGTGGCACGTAGGAAAGTTTTATGAGGTGAGTAGAAATGAGGGTACATAGACACCAAAGATGCGAAGGTGGAGTAATCGGGTGGTTGTAGGAAAATTGCTTTTGAAAGGTATACTCTTTATTGTATTTTGGTAAAGGTAAAAGGTTTAGAAGATAGGTAGCCATATGTATGGATTCGACCAAAAGGTAGGGGGGTGTTGCTAGAAAGAGAAGAAAGTACGAATGGTAAAATTAATTGTTCAATCAATCGCTTCCGCCTTGCCATATTGTTGGTTAGTATTTTTGGCAGAGAAACTAAATTAGTATGCCAATGATTAGCAAAAAGTGGTGTAGAAGTCCGATATTATCGAAAAAACTCACCGCCATGATTCACATTGGAACTTTTAATTTCACCATTAAAAATTGATTTACCATAGTTTGCGAAAATGCAAAAATTTCTCAACATGTTCAGATATTAGATAAGAGGATAAATCCATAGAAAATGAGATAAAATATCAAGAAATAAGACATAATAATTGCAAGCCACACTAGAGCTAATCAATGGTGGTGACCATTGAAATCAAATAGTTATATTATCGAAACAATGTTTAAACAAATTGGAAGTTGCACTATGAAAGGAAAGTTCACAATGTTTGCTAAGTATGGCCATTGATGTTGAACTAACAACTCCTTTGACAAATATGATGGAAACTTTTTCTTTATTACATGAAATACAACGACTAGATACAAAGCGAACAGTAGCACTTGATCACCCTATTATCCTAGGCTTATGAAGCCATGAAAAGCACATGAAGAGAGAAAAAAGCAAATAGGAAGTAGTTGACGCTTGGTAACTGGATAGAGATCGCCCGAACTATCACATCGAAGGAGGATATGACGAGTCAAGTAATCCTTCACAGAAAAACCAAAGGCGTCAAATTCAATGGTACAATTATTATCCCTAGTGAACTGACGAACAGAAAATGAGTTTTTGATTAATATTGGGGTTTACAATAATATTAATGAAGAGAGTTAAGAAGGCGAAATGGGGAAGGAATAAGTTATGGCCTGTTGGTACGGAATAAGACTTGCCATCACCAACGTGAACAGATGGAAATAAGCGTTTATCAAAAATGGTGCTTAAATTACTTGCATTAAAATTTTATAAATAGAAGACACCTGTATCCATGTACCAACTCGGTCATCGGCGGCATAATGCAAACGCACTTGGTAGAGTAGTATGTCTGGGATGGCATAAATATCCTTAAATCGGGACCGGTATACCTTGACAACGGGGGATGACTGCAATCTGTAATGCTTTTGTGGTGTATACTGTGAGATCAACATTAGACTTGATAGCCACAATATTTGTCTAGGGAAAAAGTGAAAGCCATAAGAACAAATTTTTTTTTTTCGATGAACATTCCTCGGTCGATAAACATACTTGCCGTGAATAGTGAACGCTGATAACAGTAAAAAAATTTAATTAATTTTTTTGTGATTTGGTAAAAAAAATTAATTGACTGTAGTGTAAGAAAGAATAATAGGGGAGGGAGACTGAGATGGGAGATTTAGAGTGGATCGATACTGGTCTTGATACCATATGAGAGGTAAATGGTTTTCCTTGATTATTTTTCCACAAAAACATACAGTATATATAGGATACATAAGAAAAGGCTTGAGCCCAAAGATAAGACCTGACAACTCCTCGTACACCAAATTAAGATAAGTATAAATATAGATTAGACCAAGAATAGACACCACACCTATTATGGTTCATAATAAAAATGATCATAATTATATTGACTAAAAGTAACTAGTGGAAAGGAGTTAATGAAGTGGTTAAGTTTGGGCATGGTGTCGGGGTGACCCATGATGGTTAATTAAACCCTTAGACATCCATCATATGAGTGTTACATGTACATGAGCTTTTAGCTTGGTCGCGTGTAACACATTTGTGTTTGTATTGTTAGCCTTGTGTGGATATTGTTTGGAAGCTGCTTGTGCTTCAGGTGAGTTTCATAGCCCCTCTTTTCTTATGATTTATTGGGGTGGAAATGATGCAAGAGTTTGGGACAATATTTTGATTACAGTGTATATGATGCGGTTTGTCAAAGATGCATGGACTATACGTGACTATTGTATGTTGTGTGCTACATGTTTTGTGATGTGATATTGAGAATTGTGAACTAAGTCAGGGGGGATCACCTGCGGGTATCCATGGCCTGTTTAGTGGAAGGTACTGTGGCCTAGCGGGCAGGATGGTTACTTTGAGAGTATCCACGGCTGGGGCTAAGGGGGTAATCGCAGGACCTAGTACATTGAGACGTCTTATAAATCGTTACTGGAAAATCGTGTAAGTGGATTGAATTGGATTGTATTGCCATTGGATTGGTATTGTATTGGATTGGAATTATATTGGATTGTGGCATGCTAGCCTTATATAGTTCCATTTATTTCCTTAATTTTTTCTTTATTATCACAGTAATGTGCAGTTTGAGATTTATATCGGTCCTTAAACCTATGAATCTCACCAAACTTTGAAGTTGACTTTTATAAGCATCATTTTCAGTGATTATCAATGATGATAAGAATGATTTAGGAATGGTGGCTAGAGAAGACCTGGGCAATGCTTGTGGAGTTGTCTTTCTATTCTTTTTCCATTTATGACAATGTTTGCTTGATACTTGTTGTTGAGATCGTTAGTATTTAGATTATTTTGTGTCGTGTAATACATTAATTTGTAATGCAAGACTCTTTTAACTTGTGTTGGTTATTGTACATGACACCTAGTGTCCATTGAATTATTTTTCTTTAGTTAAATTTCTCTATATAGACACCATTGTGTTGTAATGATATTCCATTCTCGTTACGCCTCGTGTTTCCGCCTCGGCGGGGTGTGACAAATTGTTTTACTTCATTTATTTGATAAGACATTATTGTGGCATAGACGATACATTAAGACTAACTAGGCGAGTACCCGCGCATAGCAGCGGAAATTCCTAGCGGTAGATAATTAATTATATGCGATATTATTGTAAGTGTTTTATGTTTTGAACGTGAAAATATCAAAATGTAATTACAAACGGTCGTAAGATATCTAATTTTCATTCAATTAGAAAAGGCAATGAAAATTGTACATTTCCTCTTTCGATGAATTGTGTGATTTTGTTTGAGAATAAATACAAAAGATTGCATATGATGCATTAGAATCATATGCTATTATTCCGATTATAGTGTATTTTCATGATAGAGTAGTAACCTCAATCCATCTCTCTAGTCAGCAGAGCCGCTTGACCTACTGCAGGTACCATGTGGATTTTGTATGAATATATCAAATGCTCAGCCAACACCCAGTTTCCAAGTAGCCACCTATGATTTCTCAGGATCTAGATCAACATTTCTAATCTGAAAATTGTGCAGAAGATACGCATATATTTGCTGTTTAAAGAATAAAAAAATTCCAAACATGAGCCATATATTTTCTAATACTACTTTCTTCCATTCATTCAAATTTCGCCAGATTTACATATTCATATATTCTAGCATCAATTGAACAAGTCACTTGATACGGGACATGTATAAGTTAGAGGTGGAATTTCTGACCTAATTACTTATAATTGGGTCCATCTGGATCGTGTTATATCTCAAATGGTTGAAATTATGGTCCAAAGTATATTTATAGTCTGCATGCCCTCATAAATCAGTTTACTCAAAGTTTGCCAAAATATTGTTTGTAATAATAACGAGTTGGAATTTAACCCGCGCGTTGCGGCGGAGGGCGAATAAAAAAAACTTAAGGGGTCTTTTTTTTTTAAATTTATGTGAAAAAAGTCGTAAACAGTTAAAAGTTGAGGGTTCGTTTTGTAAATTTTTTTTTACCTTTAGCCGGATTTTGGGCTAATTTTTTGGGCCGGCACTGTAGCACTGTAGCAAGCACTGTAGCTGCTACAGTGCCACATTTGTGAATTGTATTATAGAGTAATTATATAAAAAATGAGAGAATGTGTTTGCGGGTAACCTGACCCAGGACATTAAGCTTGCCTTGAAATTGATATGTTTCACCAATAACCCATTTTGACCCATAACCCAGACCACCCTCTAGTTAGCTAATCATAATAAGCAATAAATTTTAGTAAATTCAGTGACGAGTTAACTTTACAAGCTCCATAAAACACAGGTCGTCGTCCTTGAAAAGTCAATTTCCTGAGAGATAACATCTTGAATTACCTGAGCGTTTTGACACAAACAAAATCTTTGTAGCATGCTTCCATTGTCAGTCCATAGAAATGCATCTGACCAACTGCATAACCAACAAGGATATTTAGAACCCGAAATGTAAAACGAATATAAAGAGGAAGCTTGTGTCCTGATTATGCTTGATATATTCATATGAACGAAGGTAATATAGCAGGATTGCTATAATATAGATGTGACGAGACCATGATATAAATTAGCAAATAGAAATAGAAAGCATACAATATGATCAAAAAGTTTTCTTTGTATTCCTTGATGAATAGTATGATAGCCCAGACCATTATCCATGAATACTCATTTTGCACACGAGAAAAGGCGGTCCCAACCAATCCAGATGAGGATCGGCTTAACTCTCTGGAGCATGCAAGTAAAGATGAGATCAGAACAAGCCAACTGTAACTCCATAACAAATACAATAGTACATATAATCTTTTGATTCATTCATTAGATATACAATATACTACAACATCAAATAAAAGTAGTAATATGAAGGGTATAAGTATACCATACCTTTCTTCTTTACCCTCAATTGGGTTCTTAGGGTCTGGATCCTTGTTGAGCGTCTAACGTAAACCAACAACCTTTATCACCATTAACCACCACACTCGAACCCACATAAACCAACGCATACAACCACATTAACCACCAACCAAACACCACTACCAGCCGACAATACCACCTTAACCACCAAACGAAACAATCTAAGCCACAAACCTTATATACCATCAGTGATGGTGGTTGTGGTACGATTTCGGAAGGTTGTTGCAGCAAATGGTTAGTGTGGGCGAGCCTACTAGTGCTCGAACTCGGCTTGTTTATATATATAAAGCTCGAGCTCGAGCTCAGGCTCGAGCTCGTTTCGAGCCTCATATTTTGAGCTCGAGCTCGGGTGGTGAAATTTTTACAAGCTCGAGCTCAGCTTGGGCTCGTAAAATGAATAAGACCATAAGAATGTATGAAAAATGCAACTACTATGTGGATTACGAAATTACTTCTATGAAACTTGGTTTGGCCAAATAATGCCCTCCTCTCCATATATATGCGCCCACATCCGCAATGAATGGCGAAGATGAATATAATCTAACGACACAAATAGATGTACAAAAAAACTCTACTTAACATAATCTAGAATCCTTCCACAATCTTTATAACCTTTTTTAATAACTAGTTGGTTACCCGCGCATAGCGGCGGCAATAAAAAATTTACTAACTCAACTTTTTACGTAATTTCTTACCCGCTTAGTAATTTCGTTTCACAAATGTATGTGTTCGTTGGGGTTTCCCGTAACTTTCCCGCAACACCATATTAACATCATCATTCTCGCATGTAAAAAGACAACACTCTCTCCGAAAGTATATAGTTTTAACGTATCAAGTTTATATTTAATTAAGATTAAAGTTGTAAAAAAATATAAATCAACATAAAATAAACCCATTAAAATGTAAAAAAAAAAATTATAAAAATATATCAAAATGGATGTTGAATTAAAGAGCATAAAATTTTAAAAAATATGGTGAAATTAGATCAAAATAAAATTAAATAGATAAAAAGATATTTCAATTTGAAAATAAAGGTGATCTCCATATATATGCGCCCACATCCGCAATGATTGGCGAAGATGAATATAATCTAACGACACAAATAGATATACAAAAAAACTCTACTTAACATACACCAACTCTTTAGAGTTGATAGGATGTTTCAAGAATCCTTCCACAATCTTTATAAGCTTTTTAAATAAAGAACGTGTCTTTCAACATGTTTACTTTCCACATTTTACCAAAACTAACGCTTCAAAGATCATCAAAATTCAATATTTACACATTACAGTTGAGTAACACAACCTAGAGATCAATTATAAGATCCAAAATTTGGTGTACATACATTTTGAATACCTTAAAGGTAAGTTTTTGAGCGGTCTCTCAAGTATATTCTAGCGTCCACATACGGACGACATACAACTAAAATTTATAACGGTAAATGAAAACACACACATTCCACAAGAAGTAAGACTTAACCTTCAAGTGTGGGCTCCAGAAACTCAATTATATATCAAATGGGCCGAAACCCGCTAACCAAATGATCACATAGAGTAATTATGTTAGCAATAAAGACCAGTTGAAAAGTAGAGTAAGCGTATATGAACCAAAATCTTGAAGTCACTATGTAAAAGCAGTCGGAAATATAGTGATATGTTTCAAAGGGTGAACTATGTCAACACTACCGGCATGCTCCACGAACCCAGCAGGAGAAAATGAGTGACCATGACATACACACACAATGCTCACCTCATTTTTCGTGTATCTATACAAGAACCCGTTAATTGTTTTCCCATTTGGCCCATTTCCAGTTGTTGAAACACATGGCATTCGGGCTAGAAAGGAAGCTTGTTGTTGATGGCTACTCGTGTCGAGCTTGGAAGGTGGGTTTGAGACGCTTGAATCATGTGGGTTTGATTGGTTATTTGGTTTAATAAGGCTCGGTTCTGTTAATTTATTAGTAGAAATTATTTGTTTAGATGAACTAGTTGGCTGAAGAGATGGGTCAAATGGGTCACTTGCTGTTGAAGTTGTTGTGATTTGTTGAGCTATTTGAGAGTTGCTTGAATTGCTTCAACTATCATCCGTAGCACCACCTACAACCATGTAAAAAGGTGTCTGGTTTACGGAATTAACACGATGGAATATAAATGAAATGTTGGAATATAAATGAAATGTTTCCCACTTTCTAATGACCTTTCCTAAACGAAATTAACCCTGCATTTCACTCACAAGAGTTTCTAATTAACGAACAACGGGACATAGTATAGGAATTGGATGAAACTCCTCTCAATTTATGTCAAACATAATTGATTATGAATCATGTTAGGTTTTATTGCGAGAGGAAATGAATTATTAGACCCTTGCTTTTGGTTAAAAGAAATGTTTTATATTTAATCTATTTGTTATCTATGAACATGACATGTTTGACTCAACTCGATAGAATCTTCAACGCCCTTTTCCGATATAATCTAATATCTAAAGCATTGTTACTTTTGATTGTATGCAATTTCAGATACACATTCATGTTAAGAACACACTAAGAACGAATAATGGCGGTACTAGGAATCCTAAAATGAGTTTATTAAAATGATCAGAAGAGACTAATTGATAACTCGGTCCGAGGTGATTAAATAGTTAAAAACGCAACTAATTCATCTATTTAGAAAACTGAAAATTATGAGATAGGATCTGTGTAATTGCACTATATTTGGATGAAAATTTGCCCCTACCAAAATTACTTCTCAACACACGTCTATCACAAAAGTTGGTGTATCCCCAAATGACCAAATCACCTTCATTATGTTTAAACCCTTTAGAACTATTTTCTTTCTTCTATTTTTCTATTCCACAAGTAACTTAACAAGAACATTATAAGCAAAAGCAAATAACAGAATAACAAATTAAGGTGAGTGTATATACCTTGGTGAGATGATGAACAAGAATCCTTATTTTTTGATACGTTTTCGATCTTCTCTTTTTTACGTACATGTTCAATCTCCAAAACATCATCATTTTCTCCAACAATTTCACTCTGCAACAACTCGTTACTAATCGAACCACATGAACCCGAACCAACCATTTTATTCACCTTTTCGTCTCTTTTTCGACATACTCCCCGTCCCCCTTGGATCGTATTATTCGATTTCCCAAAAATACCTCCTATAGACAATTCTAATTCCAACATTAGCTCGTTTTCTTCACGATTCTCCTCTATTTCAACGCGTTTCATTCTCGATTGTTCTTCCATTAAATCAATCACCAAAATAAAAACTTTCAACTTTAATTTCAAATATAAATAGAATTAGGGTTTGAAATGAATAAGAAGGAGGGAAAGTATTTTAAAGCAAATAAAAAAATATGGAGGGAAAAGGTAATGACACCAAGTCTGTCAAACTCGCGAGTTTACACGTAAGATCGTACGATCTTACGTGTCCACCTGATAAAATCGTGTAGGATCGGTGTAGGATCGCATCAGAGGTAGGATCGCAAGTAGGATCGTAAACTCGCGCGTAAGATCGTAGGATCGCGTGTCGTTACGAGTTTACCAAATTACCAAGTTACTAACTTATTGACTTACATACTTACTAGCCCATTACTTTTTAGGCCCAAAAAGAACAATACGAGTCGGTTGTTATCAGTAACAAGTTGTGACGTTTCATTCCTAGATTTTCTAATAAATAAACCTACTTTCCCTAAATTGAAATTATATGAAACAAATTAGGGTTCTTCTTCTCATGTTCTAGTTACCTTAAGCAAAAAATTTCTTACAGGTAATTGTTGTTTTTTCTTTTACATTTTCATAGTTTTAACTATTAACCTTTAAGTTTTAATTTAGATAGCTTAATTTTAGTGATACTAGTGAAGTACTTTGTTTTGAGACGTTTATTACGCATGTTATGTAATTTTATTCCGCTAAATCATGAATATGACGATTGAAACTTGACTTTTTTGTGTTTTACTTTTACTTTGATATTTTAGATTTGAACATTGACATTTTCAAGAGGATGCTATATAAATTTATATTTGATAATGAGTAGAAATAAAAATAGTTTGACTCGTTTATCCGTTGCTTACAGAACATGATAAATTAGTAGGATCTTACGATCTCGATCCGATCTTACGATCTCGATCTTGCAAAGACAAAAACGATCCCAGGTGGGATCGCGATCTTGAAAGCCTTGATATAAACCAAGTGTGACATTTTTTAGCAAACCATTTATTATGGGATAGCTTGGCTACAATTATTGTAGTCAATTAGCTGCAATCCTCCATCAAAAATACACAAAAATGACTCAGAGATGAAATCAGAGACCCGCAAAATGACTCAAGGACCCATAATTTGTAGAACAAATTGTAGCTAATTAGCTACACAAAATTATAGCTAATATATTTCCATTTATTATTGCATGATTTACTTTTACTTAACCCTTAGGGCATGTTTGATACGGATGAATGAAATGGCAAATAATGGAATCAGAAGCTATTCTCATGTTTGGGGGCATACGAGAATGGAATGAGAGAATCAATTTGTCATTCTCATTCACACCGATCCATTCTTTATAAAAAGCGGAGAAAGAAGAGAATGGATAGAAGAAACGCAAAAGCTATTCACGGGAAGAATGATGGCTTGAATTAAAAAATCATGGTATAAAATGTAGAGATCACGTGCATTGCACATGCAAACAAAAATTGGGAAAATAATGTAAACCCTACAAGGTTTCATCTCATGTAGATCTCAAGTTCATATGATAACCAGTAACATCATATTCTTACGAATCCAACACATTCGATTTTTACATGGTTCATACCAGGTTTAAAATCCTAGACACAAATTCTTTTTTATAATTTCATAATTGTTTTCTAATCAATCAATTAATTTCGTCAGTTTCTTCTCATCACTAATTTTTAGGGGAATTGCATATATACCCATTAAAACTTGTATATTTGCATATATACCCAAAATACAAGTTTTTAATGCATGATGTATAATGCAAATTAAGCATGTTTTGGGTATATATGCAAATATGCAAGTTTTAGTGGGTATATATGTAATTGACCCTAATTTTTAATTCTGAAATTATAATATGTGTTAATGAATCCTTTTTAATGTAGGGCAAATCGCATAAAAAGGTACCCATCTTAAGTTCAATGTCAATTAAAGGTACCTATCTTTTTTTTTTCTCAATTTAAGGTACCCGACTTGTTTTTTTTTGCAATGCTAGGAAATTAGTAGATTGCCAGTCACTTTTTAAAGTTTTATCCGGTTACACATTTTATTGAGTGCCACGTCATTTTTATCATTATATAACACTTCTCTTGGTCAAAATTAGGGTTCATAATAAACACATATCCCTCAAATGTCTAGCTCATCACACTCTTCAAATTGGGTCAATTGGAAGCGAAGGAATGCCGGCTGGGAGATCGACAACCTCTGTAATCGTGTTCAAGTGTGGTGTGAATGTGGTGATCTCTGTGGAAAGTGGACATCTTGGACCCAAACCAACCCAGGAAGAAGATTCTTAGGTTGCCCAAATTATAAGGTATGCCAGCATTATAAGGTATTACTAGTGTATTGTGTACCAAATATGAGTAATTTTTTTTAATGATGCAGGCTGCAAAAAAATGTGATTTCTTTCATTGGTGGGATGAAGATGTATCTGTAGACTGTTACAAAGCAAGAGTTCTGGAATTGGAAAAGAAGATGAAGCAAGAACACATTGATTTCCAAAACAAGAAGCTAAAAATGAAAGAGAAAATGAAGATGTTGAAGTCAAAGAACAGTTTCTTGAAATGTATTATCTGTTTCTTGATATGTATTATTGTTTTTAAAGTCTAGATTGTTGAAGTTAGGATGCTATGTATTAGGTATGCTAAAACAGTTAAGATGTTTGCTGTAAGAATTGTTACATTTTGAGTAATGAATGAAAGTTAGGATTCCTATGTATTAGATTGTTTAAGTAATGAATGAATTGTTGATGTTTGAATTGTATACACTAAACCAGTAAACAACATAAAAAGGGTAAAAAGTGCAGAAAGCAAACAAGTAAAGAAATACTTAGATTAGATAATACTGCATTGCCAAAAGATGATAATGTTAAAAACTACATTGTCATGGGCTTACACAACCAAAACATGGGCTAGACAGTACCATAACCCTATAAGATATGACCTAACCCTAGAAAACACTTTACAGAAGGCCAAATACCATAACCCTACAAAATAAGAAAAGCTTTTTCTGGTGTAGTGCCTTCACCATTAACAGTTTGCATAGGTCTTCTGTTCCAATTCCTCATCACTAATCTCTGAGATTGCCTTCTTGTCCTCACCCTTGCTGGTGCAACTGCAGGTTGTATATTATGTCCATCATCCTGCAATTCAACTCCATCATGCTGCAAATCCACTCCATCCTCCTGCAAATCAACACCATCATCTTGCAAATCCACTCCATCCTTCAGCAAATCCACTCCATCAGCCTGCAAATCCACTCCATCCTCCTGCAAATCAACACCATCATCCTGCAAATCCACTCCATCCTCATGCTCTTCATTTATCACTTCAACTCTTATTAATTCAAATTCAACTTCAATATTTTCAAATTTTCTTCCTACTTCAACATTTTCAAATTCAACTTCAATATCAACTAGGTCTTCGTCAGCCCTATCTTCCACTCCATCAACCTGCACTTCCTCTCCATTAGCCATCTCATCCACTCCATCAGCCTACAAAATATTGTGTATTAATTATCTGTGTGTTTTAATAAGTAAATCAAGATAAAGAATTTTTACTTACTGCACCATCTTGGTTGATTGGGCATGCACCACCTTTCTTGCTTGGGCCTGGTTTGTTAGTTGGGCCAGCCTTTCTTTTTCTTTTAGCTGGTACTCTAGCATTAACAGGATCCTCAACCAGTGGCCTACCTTTCTTCATAGGGATCTTCTCAACAGGAGGAGCCTTTTCATTTTTGCAACCACTAGAATTATGACCTCTCTGGTTGCAATTTTTGCAAGTCATGAACTTGGGAGCTTTAGCTACATGCTTCCTCAATTCACTCTTATCTTTTTTCCTTGCAATATTGGGCCTTCCTGGCATTCTTCTTTCCTTAGGTGGAAGGCATGGGATATGTTTTATTTTCCTCCATTGGTCAATTCCTTTAACAGGCTTAATATTGAATTCATATAACTTTTTATAAGTTGCTAGCCTAAATGAATCAGTAACAAAATCTTCTGGATTCATATTAACATTATACATAGCTGTTATTGAATGAGGACAAGGTATGCCTGTTAGTTGCCACTGTCCACAGCTACAGGTTTTGTTGTCAAGTTGAACATTGAAAGCTTCAAGTCCATTTCCTTGTCTCACTTCAAACTGCATCCAACCACTAGGAATCAAAGTCCATTTCCTGTCAAAATTGGAAAATATAGTAAGTATTTCACTTTTGAAAAAACAGCAAGTATTTGATTATTTATTAACATACCTTTGAATCCTTTTGTGTAGTTCTAAGACTTTTCTTATGTTGGGACAGATGTCATCTTCCCATTTTTCACATTCCTTTCTCAGTGTGGCATTCCTTTGCATCACATAACATCTGATGTCCTCAAACAAACCTAGAATGGGCTTTCTTCTAGCAATCCTTATATGAGAATTGAAGGACTCACTTAAGCCATTCTCAACTGCATCACAGTCTACACCTACCTTGAAGAATGACCTACACCAAAGCTTAGGTTCCCTCTCCATTAAATATTGATGTGCTTCCTCATTGACTTCTTTGTGTTATCCCATTATATGCACCCACTTATCATGGTTGGTTGAGTTTGATGATGCCCAAAAAAGGTTCCTAAACACTACTCCACCATATTTCTTGCAGAAGTTAGCATAGATATGTCTAGCACATAACCTATGCTCCACATTTGGTACTACTCTCTTGACAGCTTGTATTATACCCTGATTCAAATGCATTGAAAAGTTATAAGCAGAATATATATAAGGTATAAAAAACTATGATTATAAGGAATAAGTATTACCTTATGTCCATCAGATATCAGTGCCACTCCAGTTCCATCCTTTAAGTCTAGATCTTGTCTTAGATGCTGAAGAAACCATTCCCAATTCTCTGTGTTCTCAATCTGTACCACTGCCTATGCAATTGGGTAAATTTGGTTGTTGGCATCCCTTCCAACTGCTGCCAACAACTCACCTTGACATATTCCTTTCAAAAAACAACCATCTATACCTATGATTTTCCTACACCCTACTTTCCATCCTTCTTTTAACTGTTGTATACATACATAATAACTATTGAACATATGTTTTCCATCTGCCAAAGGATCCACTTGCATTCCAACAGTGGTACCAGGATTATATCTTTTAGTTCATAACAATAATCAACTAGTCTGTCATATTGAGTGCTAACATTTTGCTTAAGTTTATAAAGTGCCATTCTTTTTGCCCTGTTACATTGGTGATGAGATACCTTAACTCTATATTTTTTCATTACATATTCTTGGAGATCAACAACCTTCATGTCAGGATTCATCCTTAGCTTATCTTCAAACCTTTGAGCAATCCACTTCGAAGTTATTAAAGAACCCACGTAATACTACCTAGTACATGTATGTTTATCTTTTAAACTTCTTATATGAATTGTGTTCTCATCCCTCATCTTGACTGCTCTCATATTAAATCCTGTCAAAATTGGAAAATATAGCAAGTATTTCACTTTTGAAAAAACAACAAGTATTTGATTATTTATTAACATACCTTTGAATCCTTTTGTGTAGTTCTAAGACTTTTCTTATGTTGGGACACATGTCATCTTCCCATTTTTCACATTCCTTTCTCAGTGTGGCATTCCTTTGCATCACATAACATCTGATGTCCTCAAACAAACCTAGAATGGGCTTTCTTCTAGCCATCCTTATATGAGAATTGAAAGACTCACTTAAGCCATTCTCAACTGCATCACAGTCTACACCTACCTTGAAGAATGACCTACACCAAAGCTTAGGTTCCCTCTCCATTAAATATTGATGTGCTTCCTCATTGACTTCTTTGAGTTGTCCCATTATGTGCACCCACTTATCATGGTTGGTTGTTTTTGATGCTGCCCAAAAAAGGTTCCTATACACTACTCCACCATATTTCTTGCAGAAGTTAGCATAGATATGTCTAGCACATAACCTATGCTCCACATTTGGTACTACTCTCTTGACAGCTTGTATTATACCCTGATTCAAATGCATTGAAAAGTTATAAGCAGAATATATATAAGGTATAAAAAACTATGATTATAAGGAATAAGTATTACCTTATGTCCATCAGAGATCAGTGCCACTCCAGTTCCATCCTTTAAGTCTAGATCTTGTCTTAGATGCTGAAGAAACCATTCCCAATTCTCTATGTTCTCAACCTGTACCACTGCCCATGCAATTGGGTAAATTTGGTTGTTGGCATCCCTTCCAACTGCTGCCAACAACTCACCTTGACATATTCCTTTCAAAAAACAACCATCTATACCTATGATTTTCCTACACCCTGCTTTCCATCCTTCTTTTAACTGTTGTATACAAACATAATAACTATTGAACATATGTTTTCCATCTGCCAAAGGATCCACTTGCATTGCAACAGTGGTGCCAGGATTGGATCTTTTTAGTTCATAACAATAATCAACTAGTCTGTCATATTGAGTGCCAACATTTTGCTTAAGTTGATAAAGTGCCATTCTTTTTGCCCTGCTACATTGGTGATGAGATACCTTAACTCTATATTTTTTCATTACATATTGTTGGAGATCAACAACCTTCATGTCAGGATTCATCCTTAGCTTATCTTCAAACCTTTGAGCAATCCATTTCGAAGTTATTAAAGAGCCCAAGTAATACTGACTAGTACATGTATGTTTATCTTTTAAACTTCTTATATGAACTGTGTTCTCATCCCTCATCTTGACTGCTCTCATATGAAATGGACACTTAGGTTTGCTTCGATCAACAGTCTCACCCTTCTTTTTCTTTTGATCTAAACCACATTTAACTAACAACTTTTTACTGTCACTCTTTTCATACCATAATTGATACCCATTAGCAACTGAATAGAAAATCAAGCAATCTTTCAATTGCTCAAAGCTATCATATCTCTCACCCAAGATAGGTTTTTTTAGCTTCCAATGTGTATTAGGATCATGTATAATCCACTTATCTGTGTCATTCATTTCATCATCTGAATCCCCTCTAGGCATACCTCTATCACTGTCTATATCAGGCTCAACATAGTTTTCCCCTTTTTGACTTTCTACAATTGAGAACATTGGATTAAACTCTTTTCCAGCCTCTTCTTCATGGTCATTTTCTAGAGGAACATTAAAATCAAAATCATCTAAGCTTACTTTACTGATTTTAGACTTAGCTTTTTTTAGTCTAACTTGTCTCAACTCCTCTTCACCCCCTGATAAGTGATCAACTGATGCAACACTATCAGCATCACTATCAGCATCACTATTAGCATCACTATCAGCATCACTATCATCATCACTTTATCCCTATCATTTTCTATCCCACAATTATCTTCTTCTTCATTGTCTATCCCATCTTCTAAGCTATGAACAACATACAAGCTAATTCTACCATCATGTTTAGAGCCTAACTTCACAAATTCTTTCAAATCATCATCACACCTAAGTATAGTAAGTCCTTTTTCTAAAGACTGATTTGGTTGGTTGTAATATATCTCAGTAACTATGCTATCAATTGTTGATCTAACATATTCAAACAGGTCTTCAAATTTGAATCTACTAACTTCGATATTATGCAAGGTGAGCTTTGTACCTTTTGCATACGTCACTGGATTACGAGTGAAATGACCATTGTAATGAACATCCATTGTAAGTATAATCTTTGAAGATGAAGCCTTCATCCTGCAAACCAACATACACAGCAAATTAGGGATTTCAACAAATTAGGGTTTTTTATAAATTAGGGATTATGGTACCTTATTCATCAATAATCCAAGTTTGAATTAGGGATTGCCTATGATCCGTTGATTTGTATTTGGAAAGGATTAGGGTTTCAATTAGGGGTTGACTTTGAGACGTTTAAAATGAAAAAAGATGACTTTTTTAAGTTATATAAAAGTCTCATGTAAGTGTTACCGGTAACATGTCTAGCAGGTAATATTTTCCTAGCATTGCAAACAAAAACAAGTCGGGTACCTTAAATTGAGAAAAAAAAAGATGGGTACCTTTAATTGACATTGAACCTAAGATGGGTACCTTTTTATGCGATTTGCCCTATTTTGTAATACACAAAGAAAATATATTGACGATGACTTTCATATCATCTTAGAGGTCGAAATTTTACCCCATTTACTTATGAGTGTCTTGATTAGGCATCTTGGTTATGGTTTGTCCCTAATGGGTAGCATGAAAGTCTAGCTATAATAGAAATGGGTCAAAATGGTCGATGGGTTAAAAGATAATTGAAGTGTTCTTAATGATTACCACAATCTAATTCGTTTTAGTTTAAGAAATTTATACCCAAAATTTTGTAATGAAAACGTTCGTGGCTCGCCCAGGCCAGTGGCGGAGCCAGGATATTGATATATAGGGGGCAAATTTTTTTCCCAAAACAACAGCTTTTATTCAGTAGTTTTCAGTAGCTTTTCAGCAGCTTTTTGATATTTAAGTAGTTTTATCGGGGTCAATTTGGCATTTGAGATGGAGGTAAGCTAAAAATATGGCCGTTAAAGTACAAAATTTGCACTAAAAAAAATTCGATCCCCTTCATTGAGGGCACCGACCCCCTATGTTATACATCCCTCCGCCCCTGGCCCAGACCCGAACCCTGACTGACCCTGACCCCTCGGGCCACTACATATACCCGCTTGTTTTGCCACCTATAGGTTATTGTGAAAGACTAAACCACTTGATTAGGCGTCGCTGGACATTTTTGATTTTTATGTTATAATTATGCTTATCGTTGCGGCTTTCGCTAGCTTAAGACATGTGATATGTCGAGCATGAGCTTGTTTTATTATCACTTTGTTGAACGTAATATGCCTGTAATATTATCACTTAGTTGGTTACAGAAAAAGGATCATCTACATATGATCATCTAGATATGATCAGAGCAGCATTTCATATATAAGATAATTGGAATAAACATCTAAACTTGAAACTAAGAGCAAATCAAACAGGTCAAGCCTTTTGTAATAGGAAAGTAATAAACCAAAAGTAATAAATGGCTCAAGAACACCACCAAATGACCGAGCGGTAAGGTCCTTCACTCTCAAATATGAGGTCAGAGTTCAAACCTCTTCAAACCTCATCAAGTGTGTACAATTGGGGGGTGGCTAAGGATCAGAAACGGTATCGGGATTAGGCAGGGTGCGTACACTTAATTAAAAAAGGCTCACAGGAAACCCAGAAACATATTACTGTGGCTCATAAATTATCCCATTCCGAATTTTCGTCTTCTTTTCGGAGAATGCCTAGAAGTGGTATTGAAGAGGCCCAATATAAGCATCTTATTGAATCTGTTCAAGGAGTCTCCCTCACTAATGCTAAGGACAGTTGCAGGTGGACTTTGGAAGGTAGTGGTGAGTTTTCTGTTTCATCTACAAGGAAATACATCGACGATTAGACTTTGGCTGTGGTTTCATCCAAAACTCGTTGGATCAAAGAAGTCCCGATTAAAGTGAACATTCTTGCTTGGAAGGTGAAAATTAACGGGCTCCCAACTAGATTGAATTTATCCAAGAGAGGTATAGATATTGACTCGATCTTATGTCCCATATGCGAGCAACATGTGGAATCTGTTAGCCATACTTTCTTCACTTGTCAGTTATCGAGGGAGATTTTTAGGAAAATTTTGAGGTGGTGGCAGATTGATGTTACGGATATTTCTTGTTACGAAGAATGGCTTCATTGGTTAGTAAATATTCGTATATCTTCTAATCACAAGAAGCTTTTTGAAGGAGTTTGCTTTGTTTTGTGGTGGCATGTTTGGCAATTCCGAAACAAGTCTATCTTCGGCCCCTCTCGTCCTTTGAAGGCGGTCCTCCTCGATGAGGTAATTGCTAGTTCTTTCCATTGGTGTAAACATAGAAGTAAATTTTCTTTTAGTTGGTTAGAATGGATTAAGAATCCTCATCTCATTTCTTTGTAATCTAGCTCCTTGCTAGTCGTTGTTTTCTAATAAAATTCGCCGTTCAAAAAAAATATATAAGTATAAAAGTCAAACAAAGTCTAGCGTTGACTTTCGAAAGTCAACGGGTTAACACTAAACTTGTCGAATGCTTATTAAAAATAATAAACATTGGTTATATTACGAGTAAGACATTTTAGATTTAATGATGGATACGAACGGGGTAGATTCTAAAAATAGAAACTGTAGTAATAATCGAAAAATAATATCGATATGAGTAAATGATGACCATGTTGGACGTCGAGGATTCGACAAGATGAATTAATATTATTATAAATATAATTAGATAACGAGACTTACTAAATATGGTAACTTTCCGGAAATAGTAACTTTCTAAAAATAGAAAGTTATCGAAAATATAAAGTTTTCAATTAAAGTCACGTAAGATAAAACGTAAGGAATGATTATAAAGGATTATCCTTGTGTCAGTGGTTCGAATCCACTTCTAAGCGGGCCAAGGGTCCAAAGGCCGGGAGCGAGCCGGATTTTGAAATTCAAGTGCAAGAGTAAGCCAAAAAATGTGAGCGCTCCTGCACTATACGGCTTTTTTGCATCGCCCTATCTTGCTGGAGGCAGATTTTGAAAAAAAAGCTGTTTCTTAGGTTCTCGCATCCCTGTGCCCAAAAGGATGGGTGAGTCGCGCAAGTGGATTTCTCATCACATGTATGAATATATATATATATATATATATATATTTGATTTTGTTGATACGGTGTACGCATCGTCGATCATATTTTTCGGTACTGTAATCGAGCGACATAAATTATAGGTCGTGATCGTGTTCGTTGACTTTTCGTGGATTGTTTCGATTATTTGATCGTTGGCTTTGATCAAGGTGAGTTCATAGCATCGCTTTTAAAGTTTTTAATGTTTTTAACTCCGCGAGGGGGATATATTGCTTGTTTTGTGAAATTGAACGCAAACTGTTTTGATACTTGAATATGATTCCTTCACTACTAAGTATATGTCTTTTTGCTGTGTGACCGTTAGTTACCATGCGTTGGTGAACGCTAATGCATTAAATAGATCTATTGGGTTTGACAACCCTGTCCGGGGTTTGAATCCGTTGGGACCACCCTGTTAAACGGACATTTTGTGGTTAGTATTAGGAGAAGTGATATCCTACAGCGGAAGAGAGAATTCAATCTATGAGGGAGTCGGTCCAAGGAAAGCCTCCACATAAACACATTGGGACCTTGCCGGGGGATAGGATTATACCAAGTAGTTGCATGAGCAGGGTGGAATGATATTTTGGTCAAATCTTTTATAACGACATCTTAACGGTTTAAATGTACCATGGACAAGACTCCAAGTACAAGTATCTTCATTGTTATCAATTTTAGTGGTCCGATCTCATTTAACATGTCAATAAATAGGCAAGATTTCTAACACCAAGATTGGTCTAAGACCAATTCCAAGACCATTGCCCATTATTAATACGGTCAATGATAAGACAATCTTTGTCTTGATCAAGATGATAGAGCCGATTGTACCTTGTTAAAACAGTGGAGTCTGCCTACCCCAAATATCTTTCCAAAAAACGAATACGTAGTGCCAAACCTGCTTTAAAAAAAAAAGTGTTAGATAAGATAATCAACTTTTCGTGTGAGAAAATGGAGTTCACAACATGTTAGCCCAAAATGCCCTTGAAGCTAGAACCATTTGTATCGAAACCTCCATCTTGCCTATGATAACACTATGATGACCTGAACCCAAAGGGCGTTTGGGGAAGAAAGCAACCTCCAACGCCATTTTTGAAGAAGAGCAAGGTTGAAAGCTTTAAGACTGCCAATGTTTAACCCTCCTTTATCGAAAGAATTAAGAATAATTGGCCATTTGACCCAAGCCATTTTGTTTTTATCTTTATTACCACCCCAAAAAAATTTAGCACAGAATTCTTCAGGTCTTGGAAGGACCGATTCGGGTGCTTAAAAAATCGATAGATAGTAGATACGGACTACCAGCAAGACCTTGATAGAGGTCAGGGACGACCCCCAATAGACAGAAGATGATTAGCTTTCCAAGGACGGAAAGCCCTCATATGAAAACGATTCAAACATGGTTCTTCCAGTAGCATAGAGTTTAATATTGGAACCAATGGGGAGACCAAGGTAATTGAAAGGGATATCACCTGCAATACAACCAGCATTGCTAGCCATACTTAAAACTTCATCTTTAGTAACCCCAATTACCATAAAGATTTAGACTTGTGAATATTAATCTTGCGACCCGGGGCTAGATAGAAAACATTGGAGAACACGAATGATATTATCCATGTCTTTTAGCATTCCAATCCCGTTGTAATGATCAAATCATATCGCATAGAAAAATGGGAACATTGATAGTTCGAATTTTAAATATTAAAAAATAAAAACCAACCCAGTATTAAACTATTTCCCACTGCTCCTCAAAATGCCATTATTTGGTGACCTTCCATAACCAAGATGAAAAAGGAAAGGAGATAGAGGATCTCCTTGACTTAGACTACCGCTTATGGAAACTCAGACGTAGGGCAACATTATTAAGAATAGAAGCATCTCGACGAATTAAGAACAAGCTTAATCCTAAGAGCCCCATTTATTACCAAAATTCCAAAATGTCAAGAATGTGAATCACAGTATCTCCTAGCTTATGATTCAAAAGCCTTTTCAAAGGTCCACTTTAAGAAACGAGGAGCTTCTTTTTCGTTCTTTTTATAACTCAATGATTTCGCTTAGTATAACGGGAGCCATCAAGAATTTGACGTACAGCCATTAAACGTCCGATTGTTCCTTGCTAACAATGTTGTCAATCACTTTAGATTAACGGTTAGTAAATCTTGGCAATGATCTAAAGTGTACAAATAAGCAGGAAATAGGGTAATGTCAGTGATTAAGGTAGGGTTGTTGCCCTTTGGGATAAGGGTGTGAAAAACGAAAAGGGAATTTAGACACCATTAGGCATAAAACAAGAAGCAAAGTATAAGTAACATAAATCATCTTAGAATCCTTTGAAATAGTGCCCCATACTTCTTCACCAAACGCAAAAGAGTAACCATCACGGACCTGGAGCCTTTACTACTTTTCACAAATCCCAAACGGCTTCCTTAATTTCCTCAAGGGTTTAACCTGTATTTCAAGAGTTTCTCGAATCATGGCAAATTAAGGAATGGAGAATGAGGAAGGTTAGATAGAGAAAAATAAAACCTGTGAATTTGTGCTTGGAATTTCCTTTTATAGAATGAAGGAAGGCATCCTGTCAAACATGGGTTCGTGTGATCCAATTTCCTTCAACCATTGTAACAAACCCCCAAAATCGTGGTAGCAGCGGAATAGTAACATTGGAAGGTGTACATCAAGTTACAACAAACAAGATTTAGGAAATGTCAAGAATGGTCGTTTTAAGATAAATATTTCATTTATAGCAAAATATCAGAGTTATTACATTCGGTACCATAAAGTTTTTGATGTCTTAAAACATCCAACATACATTTAACAAAATCTCAAAGATGGACTTTAAGTTTTATGAAAGACAAATGTTGCTTATAATTTTAGATAAAATACAGAATCCTATTCATGATATCGCCACGGCTCACCTTACAGTCTTACTTAACCTATGGACCTTGAAATTTACAAGCGGTAGCAGCGGAATAGTACATTGGGGTGATTACTTCAAGTACCACAAACAAGATATAGGAATTGACCAAGAACATGGACGTTTTTTAAGATAATATTTCTTTTATATGCAAAATATCAGAGTTAATACATTAGGTCCCATAAGTTTTTGATGTCATAAACCATCCATACATACATTTAAACTAATCTCAAATGATGACTTAAGTTTTTGAATGACAACAGTTGCATCTAATTTAGATAAAACAAGAACTCATCCTCATTGTTATCCGCCACGGCCTCCCCTTCTGTCTTCTACCCTAGGAGTGAAAATTTACATGCTAAAAGTCAACACATGTTTTTGGAGTGAAATCATAGGTATTGTTGGTAAATTGGGGACCACAAGATAGATGTAAATAATAGACTCCTAAACACTTTTCAGTAGTTTGTAAAATGTTTTATTATTGCACTAAGTTCTCATGATACCCGAAGCCTTTAACTTAGTTTGTCGCCCCACATGTATAGGATGCTTGCCACAAACTAATAAGTATTCTCAATGTTAAATGCACATGTCAACTTGTGGACCAGAAATTCCATGGTCGGGATTTTCAGTCCGATAGATTATCACAACACTCTGGCTCATACATATAGCAATTGACGGTTATTCATGATATAGTAGGGACTTAATTGGCAATGGTGTAACTTATGGCAATTATATTCAGGCAGTTAATCTGGATAGCCATCAGTTTAAAAACACTTTGAACAACACTTAGAAAAAACTTGTGTCCAATAGGTAACAATAAGCAAATGTATTTTCACCCTGTAGGAGTTTGTTAAAACAATTAGTAGTTAAAAAGGGGGCTGATGACTCTCCTTGAGTTACTGTTAGTCAATAATCAAAGATATAATGTCACGCAAAACGTTTTGATGCAAACCTTTTTAGATTAAGGTTCGTATATGTACCCAAGTACTTCAAATTATAACATTCAATATAATCTTATAGTAGTTACAATCGTGTGCTATCGTTCGGGCTATCATAATTTAAGTGAGGTCATGACATGACTATCGAGGAGTTTGGATACTTTAAATCGTAATCAAAACACATCGCCGATTTAGCCATCCAAAGTGGCATCATTATGAAATTCCTAGTAATATAGCATACCTTTGATAACCTCAATATTATTTATAGCATTATCACCGATAATCGTTTTAGTAAAAATAATATTTTCTAAAGTGAAAACGTTATAAATATACTTTTCGTAAAAATTGACTAATTTTGGTCGTTTTAAGCCCGATTGCTCGCGTTTCTTACGTCCACGACTTCGTTAGTAAGAGATGCGATCAAATATTACATTTTCAAGTTTTTTAAAGATTCTGAGATGAATAGTAAAATTACTGTTACAAAAACCAGGGGGGGGCTCGTTTGTGTTTTAGTTAAAGGTATTAAATGTTAAGCGCGATAACTTATTGTTTTTAAACTCCGATTTTAGTGCATTCCTTCGAGTACGTTTCGTTATTAAAAAGTTATTCATATTTTTAGATGGTTTTTAAATAAAGTTGCTGTTAGAATGAATAGTAACTTTTTTTAAATAAATTGTTTTATTATGTATTTATATGTCGTAAACCGTTTTTAACGTTTTCTTTTGTGTTATAGATCGGTTTTTTCGAGTTTTATCATTATGGAATTGTCATAGGGCGTATTCCATTTTTATCAAAATATCATTCTTCTGTTAAGTTTCGAATTTTAATACGCCCATATGTATTAAGTGTTATTACTTTATAAAAACTTTTTTTTTATGTATTTTTTTCTTTAGTAGTTTATTATTAAATATCTCTTAAAAACTGTTACATATGTTTATGGTTACTTTTAATATTCCAATATCATCCATAGTCTTGTAAATTCATTGTAATAAGTTCTACCCTTTTACGTTTCATTATTTTCCACATGTGAAGATTAGAAACTTTATATACCCTAATTTACCTTAAACATTTTATACTTAATCCATAGGTTTACATTACTTTTTATTTTACTTTTCAATGATATAGAGGACCATAATGGACATAAGATTAAGTGCATATAATCCATAAACTAAATAATAACTCATTTTTTATATTAGGAAAAGTCCTTAGTGGTGATTATGGTTATTTAACATGTATATACATAATATCCACAATCAATTTAAGTATGAAGGATTTAGAAAGACCTTAGTGATGATGTATAGGATGTAAAATGAATGCTAAAACAAGTGTTAGATTTTAATCCAAGCTTTCACGCTTTATAACACCTAGATTAGGTTTCCAAACCCTAATCTTTATCTTTTTCTTCTTATACTTGCGACAATGGTGATCCAAGGCTTGTAAAAACCACGTAGAGATTCCTTAAGTATGTTTGTGTTTAGAGGTTGTTAAATCTTAGAAAATCAAAGTTTGGTTTTGTTTGGCAAGGGTTTTGTGCCGTGGGATTTAGTGTATAAAAGAGAGAAAGAAAATGAAATTTTTTTTTTTTTCAATAAAAAAAAAAAAGTATAAGAGTATTGAAAATTTTACTCATGCATGCATGCCTATTTATAGTTAAATTATCTCCCTAAACTTTAACCATGGTACTTTCTAACCTAGGTTAAGTTAACTTACAAGTTGATAAAAGGATGTAAGAGATCTTTTATTAAATATCTAGTATTATTTTCAAAGATGAAAAGTCCTTGGGTCTCACCTTGTATAATTTCGGTTATATATATTTATATAAGATGTTATTTTTTATTATTTTGGTTTTGGTATAAATCGTGGTTTCACGTTTAGGCTGTAGATAGGTTTTAGAAACTTCCGGGTATGCCTAAAAGATTATATTATGAAACGTAAGCATTTTAGTGCCGATAAAATAAGATGAAACAATAGTCATTTAATTTAATTCCTCATAATAATCATATAATACTTTCTTGATGCAAACATTTAATTGTTTAATGCCCGTTTACATTGTATGATCATTTTCAGTCTACGCGATTTAGCTTAACGATTAAAATTAAAAGTGAATGCGTACGAGAAAAAAAATAAATAGTGAAATTCCAATAGTATGTAAATGACCTGAAAATATGGAATGTTAGAAACCATAATCCCATTGATTCATATGATTCGCCTCATTTTTTGGTTGATGAGCCCATGGAATAATTTGGAATTTTCATCCCCTTCTATATCCCATTTGACATGAGCTTTTTGAATAATATCCATTGAAGCAAACTTATCGATCTTTTCAATTTCTTGAAGAAGGATGATGCGGTGTCATAGTCGGGAAGGGTGCTGGATCCATATCAATCCTTTTCTCAATTGAATATTTCCTAAGGCCACGGTTGTTTCTGTTTCTTTCCAACGTCTTGATGTTTGTTGCTCCATTGTTGATTTTATCTTGAGGGCGGCAAAACTTTTCATGACATTTGAGATTAGAATCAAGGCAATTCCCATTCCTCTTTAATGAGGTTATCAAAACCATCTCTCAGAAGAAGCTTGAGTTATACACTTTAAACGGAGTTGAGACCAAAATCAAGTTTTGTCAATATGAAGAAGGATAGGGTATTATGATCAGACATAACATCATCTGAGGAGCAGTAATACGAAACATTGGGCGCCGAATAGTCACATCTTTGAAATAAGGAAGCAATCATGTTTTCTAAGCTTAGTATATGCTTTTTTCATCAAGTAAAAGAGCGACCAACCAATAGGAAGATCGACTAACTGTGGAAATCAATGAAAAGAGTAAAAAATAGATCTGCTTCAATTACATTCAAAGTAGTACCATCCTGTATTGTTGCTGTTTCTGACAGCATTCATGTCTCCAAACATAATATAGGAGCCATTATGGTGATGCATGAAGTCTGTGAGTCTATTCCATAAGGCAAGTTTAGAAACATGATCTTGTGGGCCGTAAATATTCACCATGAAACAGTCTCCCACTAGATTCTTCCAATTCCCTTTGATAATAATAAACGAGTCGTCACACCAAATAGAATTCTTAGAGAACATATTGGGGTCCCATATAGAAATAAGACCACCTGAGAGACCACGAGCCATACTACAAGCATAATCAAAAGCATAGTTAACCCACATAGATTTAATTCGAAATAACTCAAGACGAGTCATTTTTGATTCTTGAATCCCAAGAAAATGCACATTGTGTTTAAGGCAAAGGTCCTTTATCCACATGCGTTTTCTTCTTTTTCTCGTACCACAACTATTTATTGACAAAATATTCATTTGTCAACCATGTGAATCCCGATTCCTTTGATCATTTTGTTTAGAGTTTTTTATTATTATCACTTCATAAATTATCACTTCATAAATGTGAATTGAGCACCTATTAGATGCTTTAAATGAACACAAAAATAGATTAGCACTAAATGACAAAGATCAATTATCTATGCAAATATTTGATTGCGAGTTGTTCAATTTAGTACAAATTGATTATAAATCTTGTTCACATGTGTGTATATGACTAAATTGAAAATAAATTGGACCAATCAGAATGCTTAACAGGAACCGGAGCCTAAAATCAGAATGACAAATTGATTATAAATCTCTCATACATCAAGACTTAATTGATACAGGAACCGGAGCCTAACAGATCCGTATTACACCTAATTCGGACCTAATCAAGGATCGTCTAACTTTTGTATCAACAGATTGGCGCCATCCGTAGGACCCAACACTAAGAACACTGCCAAAATCTAGAATGACAAAGCAAGGAAACTTTACCTAGCGGACTCCGCAGGCGAAGAAGCAGAGCGACCAAGCCTCTAGACAGATCTCTAAGCAGGCCTCTGGAAGCGCCAATGCGCCACATGATCTAGTCTTCACAGCGATGGGACCACCCCTGGGGACAACCCAGATAACCGCCACAATCACCACCCCTCCCCAAACGGTGCCAGGGACGAATACCACCGAGCCGCCACCCCTACCCCTTCGAAACAAGGGTCCCGAGTTAGGGGCTGACAACCTCACACTGGAAGGGGTCGCGACTGAACTGGCGCCGAGTAATTTCATATCTCAAAACTACGAGACTTTGGTCGCCCTCATGCAAGAGGAAACAAAAAAGAGATCAAGCCAGAGCCTACAGGGCCAACATTATGAATATTAAGATCTAAGAAGCCTTCATTCCTACAAAGACACTACATGTTTTCCATGGAATCGATGCCTTTCAAGTTTCACAAGTAGGGATTGATCCGTGTTTTCCCCACATACTGTTTCTTGTTCCGTGAGTGTGATGGTGCTTTTTGGATGGGTTTTGTTTCGTTGGAGGTTGATATAGGAACATATTTGAGGGTCGAGGAGTATGAGGGTTTTGGTTGGTGTGTTTTGATTTCTGGAGGTTTATTATTTGTGGTGATGTTGTTAAGAGATGGGAAGGCGTTATGGTTATTGGCGATAGTGAAAGCGTTGGTAGGTTTTGGTTAGGATTGAGTATATTTTGGTGGCTAGGTTTTTTGAGTTGGGATGTTGGTTTAAAAGCTAAGGTGAGGTAAAGAGAAAACACCATTCCATATACACGAACATAGAATTCACAATAGAATTTGCTACCTTAAACCAAGGAATTTAATAAAACGCACAGCTGATTACCTCCTTTAGATAATTTATAGCGATGAAAGCGTCACCAAACGACCATGAAAGCACACACGTCCATAAACCTTTTGATGTTAATGCCGGAGGCATATTGGTGACATAAAAGGATGTTGCAATGTTCTCCAAATCCTTATGATAAGGATTTCTAATTGGTTTTGTGTTCTTGTTCCGAGTTATCCATGTCCAACCATTGTGACCGAATGACGAATTGCTTTCCCATGAATAAGAAAATTGATTAGGGTTTTTTGAATTATGGGTTTTTTTTTTATTGAATGAAAGATCAATGAAGAATATGGGGATGGGTTGAAGGGAGGAAAACTAATTAGGGTTTTTGAAGGTTTAAGTTTTTTTTTTTTTTGATTGAATGAAAATCAAGGAAGAAGATGGGATAGGGTTTGAGTAGGAAAATTGATTTACTGGTTTTTGAAGATTAGGATGTTAGGCTCTTGTTAAACGATGCTTTAAACAAACATTGCATTTAATTATGTGTTTTCTGACTCCTGATTCATAATTGTGATAAAAGTTATCGTTTTATTAATTGTTATGTAGCTTACGAACCTTTTTCATGTGTCGATGTGATATGACACATATACAACATTTTCTTTATTTTATGCTACACATATGCATGTTCGACATGTCTAAATAAATAGGCCGGTTTCATGGGTTGTTTGCATGTCAGCATTTGAAACATCCAAGTTGGGGTTGGAATTTTCGACTAAACAAGTTGAATTTAACCCGACGCAATTTGATACTAGGGTATGGATTTTACGCGTGGATAATTTTTCGTGAGGGAAACAAATTATATCACTACAACATACATGAACCTATGTAATTTATACATGTTTTAATATTAAATATTCTCTTATTTTAACAAAAAGTTTTTTCTTTTCTATTTTTCTTGATTTTGGATAATCAGGACAAATCATGAAAAAAATTAAGGGTCTGTGTATTAACGCGTGCGTCCCCTTAGGCTCGAATAAATAATCCGGACATATATTAATTTATACTTGGACATATTCCAACAAGACCGACAACCAAAAAGAAAAAAGTACTACCATTAGCTTTTGATGTTTTGGTAAGATGATTATAATTTAGATATCTGATTATTTGCAATGAAAAATTATCAGATTTGGATATTTAGAAAAATAGTAGCCGTTAGAAAATTGATTATTAGGACAAATGTAAAAAGTTAAATTGTCATTGAGATATATATTTTCATTCATCTCATGGCCATGTTATATTTATTTGTATTTATTAAGAATCTCTGTATGTTTTACATAGTATATATAAATATTAGTGTCAAAGAAGACAGGCTGATGATGACCGGCCTTCACATGTGGATAAAATTGTTTGGTGAACTTATGTAAGATTAGAGCCTTATATTTCAACGTGCACGCCTTATGTTTAATAATTTGTTTCGAAACATCTGTGGCTTTCAAGAAACCGCACTGAGGCAAAATGAACCAAATGAGAAACAAGAGCTTACAGCCCCAGTAGCTAACAATGTGACATTCGGTATGTCCAACATGCACATACTTTCAGTAAGTTACATATGTATACCATATGCAATTTAAGTTGCAAGTTGTTTGGCCTTTTTCAGTTAACCGCATCTGCAATGTGTAAAAGATAACTTATCCATATTTTTTGTTGATACTACTGTTTCATATAACCATGGATCATACTCATTAGTTAGACTTTGCTACTTTAGATTTCTACTTCTACTCATTATGGTACTTAGTGTAAAACGTGCGCGGGTAAACAACATGAGATTGAATGTAAGATTGATAGCAGAAACTGCGCAAGCTTGCTGCAGGGTTTAAAGTTTTTGCACTTTTGCGGTACAAGTAGTCCTGCAGCAACGCGCGGGAACCAAACTGCTTGTTAAAATTAAATGCATAAAATTAAAAAACGTAGACAATATATACTTCAATCTTTTATATAATAAAAGAATTACATCATTTCAGAGTTTTCTATCAAATTGAATCTTATGAATTAAAAAATTGGATCAATAAGAACGCTTGATTTTGCCACGTGGGTAAAATCATGCGATCTGATTGGTCAATAAAAAGTCAAAATTGAATCAATTTGGTCAAAATTAAAAAAATTTGATGAAAAATTCTGATGGAGAAAAAAAACACATAAAAATATATGTGTCAAATTTGTGAAAACAAAAACTTGAAAAAAAAGAGATAATTAATAAAACTTTAGTGGTTTAATTTAAATAAATTATATGAAGTTAAGTGTAAATTTATAAATTTACAAATTATATTATAACTTTAAAAAATAAACAAATAACCCCTTAAACTTTATACCCCTAGACTTTATATTTTAAAGTACAACAAACGCAAACAATTCTTACTTCCAACAAAGATTTAACATTATTTAATCACACCCCAAATCTACCCAAAGACTTTTTAGTGGATTTTTCATTGTCGGCATTAAATCATGTTGTACAACCAAATAGAAAAACATCAAAGCACATAAATTATCGTAAATAAAGAAAAAGAGTTTTCTAGCTATTCATTGATGGGTTTGGAAGAAATAACATTTTCTTTTCTTTTGGTTTAATACGTACTAAAATTCTAACAATTGAAATAATGAAAAATATATTTATTTCATTGACATGTTTTCTAAAGTGGAAGTCAATGCTTCGAATATAACGAGGAGAAAATTAATCCCCTTGTGGCTTCGAGGTTCATTTGAGCCGACTCCGGGCTACCTAAAAGGGTAGTTGCGCAGAAATTAGTTGGCTCACAATATCGAGTCCGAAAATAGGTAAATCAAAAGAAAAAAATTATTAATTATCCTATTACGTAATATATAAAAGATTTACTAAATCTATTATCTTCATATGATTTTGTTAATACTCTATTCATAACTTATAAAACTATTAAAAATAGAAATTATATATACAATTAAAAAAAAACATAATGTCTAAGGTGCTGTTTGTTTTTTTTTTTTTTTGAACGGCAACTTTTATTAGACAAAAAAGAAACACTAGCAAGAAGCTAGAAAATTACAAAGAAAGTAAATAAGGGTGTTGCAACCACCTATCCCAACTAAACGCCTTATTACATCTGGCGTGACACCAAAGAAACGAACGAGTAACAATATCATCAAAGATGATATCTTTCCGAGGGGGTTGAGCTGCAAAAAGAACACTGTTCCGATAGTTCCAAATAGACCACCATGAA
>BQNB010009789.1:0-62392 GCA_026074375.1 Tanacetum coccineum
TTGAATTAAACTCAGTCAGACCCGTTTCGTTGACCCGATTCTTTTTTCTTGTGTACACTTTAACCGGGATTGTATCACATAACCCTGGAGTTAATCTGAAGAGCTTCCAATTGCATATTCTTCTAGAACCCAGCGGGTCTAACTTGTTTTGAATATCAAAAACCCAATTTAATTTGGCCCCTTTTTTTTTACGGGAATTGGTTTATCAGGCCTGGTCAAACCGGTCGAACGTGGCTAAACCCGGTCAAACCCGGCCAAACCCGGTTAAACATGGTCAAATCCGGCGAAACCCGATCAAACCCGGCTAAACCCGGTCAAATCCGGACAAACCCGGCCAAACCCGGTCATGTAACGATAAGAATACCAGATAAGTGACTTAAGAAAACAGACACATGACACATGACAAACTGAAAATGACCATGTCTTGTTTAACTATGACAGTAAATTTTATGTCAATAGTTTTGGATGAACACAAAGTAGGCGTCTAGGCAAACACATGACTTATAAGCTCCTATGTTTCAAAATAAGCCGGAAAGAATGGCCTTATGAAAAATAAGCCAAAATCACAGAAGTTATTAGCCCAAAAATAAGCTTAAAGCCTTAAACAAACACCCCCTTAGTTTGTATATGCAGAGACAAGTGTGTTTTCTTTTCTGAACAAGTGTGTTAGAGTATGCTTAAGTGTTAGAGTATGCTTTTTGTACTGTAGTAAATGCTTCTGGTTCGGTATCTGTATAATTCATATTCTATGGGCATCATGCACTAGAGTGAAGGTGCTATTTCTACATGTATATAATACACCAATGACGTGAAGTTAGATTCATTCATGTAGCTTAAACCGTTGGCTGCCAAAAACCGATGTTGGTCCTATCTTGCCTATACTGTAGGATGAATAAAAGGGTTGGTGTTGGGCTCTTAGCTCTTATTCTAAGCTATACCTGTTGAGTGTAAGTCACATTTTCACAAATGAACATATGTTCCTTGAACATATGCTTTTTGTGCGTGTATCACGGCATTTGGACTATTCTACGGGGTGCTATCCTAGATTCGTAGTTCCTGTTTTATTGATTGGAGTTATCACTAAAATAATGGCTTTTTTTAGTTATGTAACTGCGCAGCTCTTTCCAGCTAAACAGTTTTTGACTTTCATGAATCGTTGCTAACCGGCTACAAAATTGATTATTATTTATCTTTAAGCTGTGTTAACTGATGACTCGATTATAACATCTATTACTTCTGCTCATCTTCCTTCCAACTTGGTTTTTTACATATGTTGCTAACTTGCCAAATGCTACAGCTATCATTACTTGCTGATATTCTTTATGTGAGTGAACCGCAACACAGAATTCCTTTGTGGTTAACTAGATTGCTTTCGTGTTAACAGATCAGAGATATTTGATGAGAAGTCTTTCGATGAGTGGGTGGACTTGGCAGAGGCCCCTGCCTTACCTGCAAGTTTGAGGTTGTACACAGAACTTCAACAGCTGGGATTCAAAATTTTCTTGTTAACCGGCCGAAGTGAATTCCAAAGAAATAGTACTAATAAGAATCTCGAGTATTCTGGATATACCAACTACGAAAAACTTCTGTTAAGGTATATTATTTCTAAAATCCAACAACTATCTTAGATTCATCGCCTAACCAATGTATCTTAATATTTTGCGCGAAGAACATAGAAATTACATGAATAGCAATTTTGACCCATTTACTTATGAATGGTTGAGTAAGTTGAGATTTATCTTAACGGGTCAAGTCAAAACTTTTAGCTAAAATGGGAACAGTGAAACCGTTTGAAAGGGTCAAATGGGTTGATAGTCATTCGAAGTCTGTTTTTAAAGCATGGAGGAACCTCCTAAATATTTTTATTGAAGGATTTAGACTAATGTAATAATATTGGATTTGTTATCATAATTACAGAATTAGTTATTTGTGATATGTTTTAAAAATGGACAAAAAATGCGTGTGGAGTTGGAGGCCAGTTTGGCTTGGGCCGGCCTGTTTCTGGCCGTATGAAAAACAAACGATTTCAAACCGCTACTCAATCTGCTCATCTTGCCACCTCTAAATATTCATGTCTCATGTGTGGCTCAACTTTAATCTGTTTGTGGATGAAACAGGGGAGATGCGGATCAAGGTAAAACAGCCACATTGTACAAATCCGAGAAGAGACAGGAACTCATAGATGAAGGTTATAGAATACATGGCAACTCTGGAGACCAATGGAGTGATTTAATGGGTTTCGCAACAGGAGAAAGATCCTTCAAGCTTCCTAATCCATTGTATTACATCGCTTAAATTCTTAGACCAATACAATTGTTGGAATTTCGGTCACTTCCATTCTTTGTCATTGATTGGTTTCATGTTGCAAGCCTCGCTGGCTGAATTCAAATTTGTGTATTCACTACTATTTCGCGTAAGCACTGCTTCCATATTTGTCGGTATTTGATGACGTTTTCTTTTTATTAGTTACTCTTAATCTAGCTTCAAATGTTTCTAATGACAGTCTTTGAAAATGGGCCATGGGCTCAAGCTCCATAGCTTCATAGCTTCAACATCATCATCACCACCAGCATTTGGTAATCTATTCGACTATTCGTCTTATTATAGAAGCATCTAATGCATTGATGTCTTAGGTTAATCATGCATTCATATGCGCATCTTTTCCTTGCTAATTGTGTTATGGAAGTACCTAATGCTTAATTCAGCTATTTAAGCTCTTCCCAGTCGCTTTCCAAAAAATATTGCCTATGAATGACTGAATCTCATCGACTGAACAAGCATAACCAACATGAACTGTTTTTGTTAAATTTAGATAAGTAAAAAATATCCACCATTTCATTTTGACAGAGATTACTATCAAGTCCGTTGTTTATCAAAGAGATCAAGAGTGTTTGAGTGTGTAGCATTATGGTACAACACCACATATGCATTTTTTGTGGTGTGCACATTACTTTGTGTGGTGTGCATATCAACTCCCGTAATATATATTCTCTTATTATAACATATTAAACGTGTGCGTATCCCATTAGGCCTTCGAAAGTTTATCCGGAATTATATCTATATTAATTTGGACAAGATTCCTACAGTAAAGTCGGGTTAGTGAGTGGTCAAAGGTTATAAATGTATATATTTTGCAAATTTGCTTGCATAGTGAATGTATTTGTAAGTTATGTGTGTTTTCATTTTTGGAGGTTTATGTTGATACATGGTTAAGGGGGACTGAGTTACATTGCGGTTATGGTGTTCAATGTTACTATCTTTATTAAGTTTTTAGAGTGTTTTGAAGTTAAAAGGTCGGGTTAGTTAGAAGTCAAGGGTAAAAATGTCAAAAAAAGCAGTAGCAATAACCGGTGTTTGTTTAATAAAATTGTTTGGTATTGTAGTTGGAATTTAAAATGTAAAATGACAGCAAAAAAGGATATATGTAATTTGAGAAACATGTAAATGTACAAAGATCAGTAAATAAGGATATTTTCATTGAAATAAATAAGAGGGAGTCTATATATAATTTAAGTCATTGCGAGTTACGCGTTGGCGTTTGCAAAAAGTGTGGCGGTGGGCAAAAAGTGTGACGCTTTTGTCCAATTTTCCTTATTATGTACATCATGCTTATGGGATGCGGTTATTAGTGTTCACATTACTATTTTATGTATTTTAACGTGTTTTAGGAGGGTTAAAAATGTCATTATGATAATTAGGGTCAAAAATGGGCTATATTGTATGGCTGAGATCTTTATGCTTAGGGTGACGCCAAAGAAATTCCTGTCCCTCATTCAAAATTTTGGATCAAGAAGATTTTCTCTTGGAAAAGATGAGACTCGAAGCCAAGAAGTTGGTTGCAGTTCTTAGGAATGAAATGTTTCCTAAAATAATTGTGGTCAGCGTCTTTTATTGTCTTTGGGGCCCATTTTGGAGAATTCCAGTTATTTTTAAAGCTGAAGGATTTAACGAGCACGTGATTCTATAATCTCCGATACTGAATGCCTTTGCATTAAAGCCAAATGCCAGAATTGCGTAAAACAAAATCTTCTTTGCACGATGTTTAATATGAATAGGAAGTGGTGTTCTATTCACTCGAAACTGGCATGTATCCCACTTGGTTCTAGCTGGCTAAATAATTACGAGTAGTATTTTGGTTTTATGATTTATAATTTGGGGGGCTATCAAACCTTTTGTTGGTTGAGCTACTTTATCTTATGTTAATAAAATTCTTGATTTTATAAGTTAAAAGCTAAGCAATTTATCCTTATGGTTTACATTTTATTAGAAATATATTTTGAGATGTGGGCTATTAAACATTATAGCGCCGTAAAAGTTGGTTTTGGGAAGTATTTAAGATGCTTTCATAAATTTTATTCTACCGTCATCACCAGGGTCTCCCTGGCCTGTACATGTGCATTTAAGGTTGGGTAACAGAGGATTTCGACTAATGGAGTTTCCGACAGTAACACCATTCAAGCAAATCGAAGTACAGATACTAGAAGCACATGGTAGGTAACACAGTTGCTTCAGTTGCCTTATATCATTGTGCATGTCTTGTTACATACCTGATTACTAAAGGCTGGCATTAAAACGTAATATTGTGTGTTTTTGTGTCTATGAAATAAAAAACTTAGAATTCATGGTGATTTATTTAAGTTGCTACGATTAGTACAACAATTTTGGCCTCATTTTTTTGTTTAGTACGTTCCACATGGGTCTAATATAGGAGTTCATCTGTACATCAATAGCGTGACTTGCACCTCTAGTCTCCTGAAGAATTCTATTGCCTAATCACTAGACCTTTTTAAGCATGAATGTATGATGATATAAATATGATATATCTCCCTAACACTCGGTTTTACAGGTTCAAGTATGGTTTTTATGCACTTTTATTGTACGTACATTCGCTAATAGTTCTTAAATGATAAACCATCAGTATTTCTTAGTTGTGTTTACACTTATTATTACAGGTATATAAGATGCAGATACCATTTTAGATTGATTATACTGTCATTTTGATAGAGAACCTTTATATATACTTGTTCATTCGTGCAATAGAAAGAGACCATTATTTTTTACGTAAATACTACCACCATCCACCACCACCGTTTGCAAAAATAACCGTATCCACCACCATGAGGGTTCATGATTGAACTGAACAGTGTGATTGTTATTAAAGATTAGTGAATCCGTCTCGTTATCTTTGGTGGCCCTAGGCAATAACAACGAAGAGGCCTCATTACACTTGTAAAATAAAGAGAAGTTGCATATATAATTGAATTACATTGCTCATATATGTTTAAATATTATACATATTTATATTAAAAATTAATAAAAATGTGGCCCTTTACAAATGGAGGCCCTGTGCGACTGCACCTCTTGCACACCCCTCCGAGACCCCTCTTGGTGAATGTTGTTGGTCATTTAGAAAGGGGTAAACCAACGCATTTTAACATGTGTTACTATGGAGCATATATTTGTAATCCCACATCGGGCTAGGAATAAATTCTTTTGTTGTGTATATACTTGTCGGGTAATGATGTTTATTAATGGAGGTAAGTGTTTTGTTGGTTGCTATTATCATGCATTCGAGTATAAACACAAAGAGAGTTGCTAATATTCGAACGCAGAATGGTAGAATCAACTTGTACGAATTCTCAATCATTTTAACATCACACACGTTTTATAACGTTAAATTTATATTAAAGACTAAATTTTTTAGTAATACACGTCCCTCACGTTTTATAACATTAATTTATACTAACACTAGATTCAAGCCAATTCGATGAACGAACTACTATTTCATTTTAGATATGATAGAGGTTGCAAACAACATACATATTAAATTTTCTTCGCATGGTAAGAGACGATGGTTACGACTATTTTAAAAAGCCATCGTGTCCACTTCACTCCATGAAAGTTATTAAAGCACCGGGTATGGTGGCGCCCTCCCCCGCCAAGTCCGATGTGGCCTTCATTTTGGCACTACCAAGCCTCCGCCACCACATAAAAAGTATGGGAGGTGATTTGCACACTCTCATAATTGATTGGGACACTCCAACATGTGCATTAAACACTTGTACTGCAAATATAAACTGCTTAAACTGTTTGTACGTTGAATGTCCCAATCATTTTTATAAGTGTGCCAATCAATTCCCAAAAAGTATCCATGATCCATGAGAGATGAATTGTAACATCTCCAAAGCTGAAGACAATGGGTTGGTTAATTTAACATCTTTAAGTTTTACTTCAATATTATAAAACATACATTTTGCATTGTACAGTAGAAGCTACAGTGCTTCAGTTGATACAAAAGTTGGACGATCCTTGATTAGGTCCGAATTAGGTGTAATACGGATCTGTTAGGCTCCGGTTCCTGTATCAATTAAGTCTTGATGTATGAGACCTGCGCACTAAGAAAACAAAGCACCGTTAGGCTTACCGTGGGATTGTCTCCCACGATTATCCTCCGGCGTGAGAGTAAGTAATCGGTTTAGGTTTTAGTAAAAAGTTAGGGTTATGAGGGCGTACCTTAGATGAGAGCCGAGGTGCTCTCTATATACTCACGAAACCCTAATGGGCTTTGTCCCATTAATTAGGTTAGTATCCGAGAGGTCTCACCGTTATTTAGTAACCGCCGTTATTTAGTAACTAGTGGGCCCACCTCATGATTATGACTCGTCCGTAACGGGTGTTATAGATACCTGCGCACGTGTGCGCTAGTTGGGCCTTATGGGCCTAAATCCTCGTCGTGATAGCCCATATGTCATGGGCAGTACCATTCGGGCCTTGAAAACCCGTATTGATGTCGCTATGGCCCATTCATCATGGGCCTGGGTATGAGTACTATTCGCGGGTCGAGTTCATGACCTGAGGTTGGACTATACGTCATCATCTACCTCATCACACTATTCGTCAATGAAAACCGACATAATTTATAAAAAAAACCCGCGCTTCGCGGCGAAGCGCGGGTTACAAACCTCGTTAACTTTATAGAGAAAGAATCATCAATTATGATACCCTCAACCACTTGATATAAATTAATAAACATATACATAATTTAAACCATCAATTATGATACCCTCAACCACTTGATATAAATTAATAAACCTATACATACTTAATTTAAACACAACATAATAAAACCTTAACATTTATATTCAGGACCAAATAAATAATTTGTTTCGAGCGTATAAAGTGGAAATTACCCGTGTTTGAAGAACGATCATAAATTCTCTTGTAATCCATTTCTCACAACATTGCACTTGATGCAATTCACTTTGTCACGTGACATCGAAGTACAATGTTACCACTTACCACATATTGCGGTGAAAATTCATTGTCGACATACATTAACTAATTACCGTTGTCGGACTTCTATATCCTTCTTATAATATTCTTTCCTTTTTTAAGTTGGAGTAAATTGCAACATTCGTCTATGTAGTTTAGGCCAAATCCATAGCTTCGTCTTTGATCTTTTTTTTTCATAAATCGTTCTTATCTCGAAACTATGTAACATCGTTCGTCCTTATCTCTAGAAATAATGACGAACGGTGTTATATAGTTTCAGGCCAAAAAACATGAGATAAAGACGAACAAACATGCGATAAAGACGAACGGTGTTACATAGTTTCAAGATAAGAACGATTCATGCAAAAAAAAAGATCAGGAATGAGGCTAGGGATTGGTTTAAATCACAGGGATAAACGGTGCAATTTACTCTTTAAGTTATTGTATCATGTAATAGATAGGTCTTATAATTTTATGGAGGGAAGTGCAAAAATCATCCATGTGGTGTCTCAGGTCTCTCGTTAGTACTTCGCCTAGAACTCATCTCTCCGTTATTAAATTGAGGCACCGTACGTCCCTGAGGACTAACGATGCAAATAGTTTTCCCGTTAAGTACTAACAAGGGTTTAAAAGAAGGGTATTATTGTCTTTTTGCTGTCACAGGGATGTATGGTGAACATTTATTTTTTAATTTTTTAATTTAAAAAAAATTACATTATTATTCGTAAAAAATTTAATTTTAATTTTACAAAATGTTAAAAAAATATTTCGCACTTTTTTAAAATCTTAATTTTTTTTTCAAAAATTTAAATTAAAAAAAATATTGTATCTTTTCACGAATAATAACGTAAAAAATTAATTTTTAAATTTAAAAAGTATGAAAAAAAATTTAAAAGTTTTTTAAAAAATTAAGATTTTAAACAGTGCGCAATTTTTTTTTAATAATTTAAAGAAAATAAAAACAAAAAAGCAAAAGTTCACCATACATTTATGTGGCAGCAAAAATACAACAATACCCTCATTTAAAACTCTCGTTAATGCTTAACGGGAAAATAATTTGCACCGTTCGTCCCCAGGGACGTACGGTGCTTCAATTTACTAACGGAAGGATAAATTCTGGGCCAAGTATTGATGAAAGGGAATGGAAGATAGATTTGATCATATCAAACATCAAAAAGATATGATTTTTAAAATAGGATTATTTATACACATGGATAAATAAAATTGTATCGATCAAAATAAGTGACAAATTAATTTCGTATCAAAATGATAACACGTAGCTTGTAAGTAGTAACTGTTGTGACATCATCTGTTTTTCTATAAAAACATTCGGTGACATAGTTGTATGTATCGTATTAATGTGTAAAACGACTTATAAATGCTCAGAGCTTCTAAATGCTACTCTACTTCATGAGACATACTATGAAAGAAAAAGAATAAGATAAAGTACTTACCCTTTATCAAACGATTAATAAAAATTATCACGCTCATCACTCATAAACGCTTCTAAACACTCTGCGCAAAATACATCTGAGTGTAAGAACAGTGACACAAAGTTCATAGGAAATTCATAGGATTGGTTTCCTATTTTAGATTATGAAATGAGTTTTGCTATATCCTTCTACACTATATTCCTATATATCCTCATACACACACATTACTACTATTTTATATTTTTTTTACACTCATTCTCTCTCCGTATTTAAACCATCAGTTCTGACACTTGTCAGGATCCTGTGAGTAGAAATATAAGTATGAGGATATTATAGGATGTTATATATCATTTCTCTTAATCTCTTATGAAATATAGATGCAGTTTTAATTCATTGAAGAAGCGTCTTAGGTATAATTAGGGAGCACTAATTATGGTAAACGACATCACTTGGTTTATTTTCCTGAGATAGTAAATGCATTATTCTTTTTGCACAGAAAAGGAGAGAAACAAATGATCGAATTTGTCAACGCAAATCACGCCCATTTAGGCGTTTAGCTAATTCGAGTAATTTACTTTGGTTAGTTTTTAGAAATGATAGGTGCACAACGGCACAAGTTAAAGAGTCACCTACTTCATGCATGTCATATTCTTTTTTTTTGAACGGCAAAACTTTTATTAGAAAACTAGCAAGAGGCTAGAAGGATTACATACTAATACACATGGGGCTTTAAAGCCAAGAAATCCAGTTTAACCGAGACTTAGACCTGCTATTCATCCATAAAAAAGATATTTGGACCACATCATCAAATAAGAAATCCGGTTTAAAAGTGGGATCGCTGAAAAGAAGGCGGTTTCTGAACTTCCAAACAAGCCACCACATCACGAAACAAGCCTCACATCACGAGTAACAAGATACTTCAAGAAAAACCTTCAAGCAGTTCATAGGAAGATGTCGTATACTAAAGTACAGACCAAGATATCCACTCGTACTTATAAGAAGCTGAAAGAGCTAGAAACTCTACGCTCCCACCAAGTCAGAAACGTCGCCCACACACATTTCTAACCATCAAGCAAGAAAATGAAAATATGATCGTAGTTTTCTACTGCTCGGTTGACAAAAAGGAACTAGAAAGCCTAATGTCAATTAGCCACGAAGAGACAAGTAACATCTTGTAGGCAAAGCATCCAAACAAACCTACCAGCTAACACATTTATTTTTAATAGGAAGAATCCCTATCCGCAACTGAGTCGCAACATCTGCTTTAGGGAGAAGAGATCATCAATTGTGGACGCGCGAAGATTTGGACAGAAAACAAACCAGAGCCTTCTAAACTTCCAACTCCCAACATCTCAATGTTTGAGAGGACAAGACCACGAACTGATGCAAAGCAAATTAAAGGATTCTGTTCTATTCCACCCTCTTGGAGGACGGCGAAATAGAGAGCGTAAAGAGAAGAAGCCCCACAAAGTTTTATCAGAGCCAAACTAATGAATTTTGCTCTCTTCAAGAGCCCATACAACCTACGAAATTTGTCATAAAAGGAATACTACCAATCCAAAATCAGCCCAAAAAAAAAGTGTTTTAACCCCATTACCAATTTTTTTTCTAATAAATGGAGAAAATCAATACCTTTATCTTTGAGCGAATTGAAAGCTTGAAGGATATCAGATCGCAAATTGAGGATCGCCTATTCGGCCATAACTGTGAGCCCAATAGCTCCATTGAAACCAAACAAAGCATTGATGAAGGAACACAACGACGAGCCATCCGAAAAGAAGCGCGCAAACCATTTGAATAAAAAGAGCACGGTTTGATTGCAAATAAAACAAAAACACCAATACCCCGTCTTTTTAAAAGCAAGAGCTTTTATTCCAATTAAACCAAGAGGACTATTCTAGCGAACCGTCATGACCCATCTGAAAAAATTCCCTTCTAATCGATCCAGTTTTCTTTTAGACTCCACTGTCATATGTCTGTATAGTTTAGTAGTAATTTCTGCAAGGTTTTCAAGATCGGATCATAACTAGAAATCGATTTTCGACTTTGCAACATCGATATCGTCAATCGATTATCAGGATACGTAAGTCGTACTAAAATATAATTTTTCTTATAATGTCTTTGTAAAATTATACAAACATCTACAAATAATTGTATATCCATAAAGTATAAAATTTATATGATGTTCATAGAAATATTGTCCTAAATTATGATTATGAAATGTTTTAAGAAAATTAACATATCTCCTTTTCTTATTCTACAAAACACAACATTTAAATTTGTAGTTTCTTAGTTGTTGTTCGAGAAATGTAAGATCGGATCGGAGTAGATTTTAAGATCTTATGGTCAAGATCAGAATCCTATAAGATCTTAAGCTTGCGAAGATCCTATGTAAGATCTTGATCGTTTTCGCTTTGCGGTATCGTAAAATCGTAAGATCCTATGATCAGGATCGAAATCCTGACAAACATGATTGCAGGATTTGATATAAAGATTACTCAATGACTACGGGTAGAGGTGCGCAAATCAGTTAACCAGTTCGGTTCGGTTTGAGTCAAACAGGAACCAGTTTCAGTCAACAGGAAGCCGAAACCAGTTCGGCACGAACCTGAACCGGTTTGGAACCGGTTTGGGTATCGGTTCATGCCGAACCGGTTTGCCGGTTTGGAACCGGTTCGGTTCCGGTTAACCTGTAAAACCGGTTTGGTCAGTTTTGGTTTTTTTTTTTTTTTTTTTTTTTTTTTTTTTTAACATATAGGAAATACAACATAAACGAAATACAAAGAAGTCGTGATGACAAGAACGGTTGCTGTTTATTTTTTAAACATATAGGAAATACAACATATAGGAAATACAACATAAACGAAATACAAAATAAAACTAGTAGTATGTGTATTGTCCGTGTCCGTGTGACATAGACCCTCCAGCTCCATCTTGGGTTTCGTCATCTTCTGCCCCGCTGCTCAACATATAATCACGAGGTGGTTCTTCAAAAGAGCCGTCGCTACTAGCATCTAACGCAATTTCTTGATCGGTTAGTTGAGTGGCTTCATTCATTTGCACCTCGTCATTAAAGACACCTTCTTCAACGTCCAAGGGCAGTTCAAGTGGAGTTGTGTGCTGTCTACGCTCATGAGCGTCTAAGTGGTCCTTTAAACACATACACATCTCTAAAGACTCTGCAGTTAGTCTTGTTCTTCGGATTGACAAAATCCTACCACTTGTTGAAAATGCTGATTCAGATGCTACCGAAGAAGCTTGGACACTTAATATATCCAGGGCCATGCGGGATAGAACAGGAAACTGATTTTCCTTTGTTTTCCAAAACCCCAATACATCATAAGATTCATAGTCCTTGGGCTGAAGTCCTCTCACAAAATCTGTTTTGATATATTGCTCATACTCAGAGGACATTATAGGATCACCCCTTGCCTTCTTTTGTTTATGTTGGGTTAAACCGTGTACCATACGAGATAAAGGATCACGACTCTTTTGGGATGAAGAACCCTCAGCAGTTGTTGATTGAGTCTGGTGACTACCATATTTCGTATAATACATATTATACAATCCTTGGAAAGATTCATGAAAATAATCTACGGACCTAGTTGCAAACCCATCATCGGCAAACTCCAAGTCCCTACTTATATTTTCAATCAAATAGTCTACCCCAGATACATTAAAACATGGATTTAAAGCGGCTGCACAAGTAATTATTGGTGGCATGTTTTCAAAATACTTCCTAAGTTTTCTCTTTTATTTGGACATTGTATATTGTCTTAACACAAATTTTGAAAATTAGTTGTTAAGAACAACCCTAAGGGCTGTTGTTAGCAAAAAACACCAAATAGATAAATATAGGTACATAAAATTATCATTATATTAAAGGGACATTGTTGTTTAATATGGAGGATAGATGAGTGTGAGAATTAAATGGAGAAGGTGTTTTTCGGGTCAAAGATGTTCGCATTTTTTTTGTGATGTTCTTGCGAAGCTTTATTGTACTCGATGGGTTAAATATGGTTCCAATAAAAATAATGTTTTTTTTTGATTGGAAAGTTTTTTCTGGATCGGTTGCCTACTCGATCCATTTACAACATCGTGATGTTTCGTTTATGTTCTTTTATGTCCGCTTTGCTCCTCTATGCTCAGGAAGATTCCTCGCACTGGTTCTTCAGTTGCAGATTGGTACGGAAATCGTCAGGCTTAGTATGCCGCTTGTGGAATCTTCATGGGACGCCCCTTGGTTAATATGCTGATGGCTTAACTTTTGTTCAATGTTCCATTCAGATTAAGCTCTAAAGTTAAAAGAGTTGCTGGGATGAAGTTATTTATATAACTTGGTGGAGCGGTATGGATGTTTTGTATCTGTTGCTCTTAATCGTCGAAAGCCCCTCGTAAAGATGTTATTTGTGACGATATTGTTTCGCGCTTTTTCACTTGGTGCCTTTCTAGATGTAATTGTACTTTTAGTTGGGATAGTTGGTTGCAACACCCCTACTTAATCTCTTTGTAATTCTTTTTCTAGCTTCTTGCTAGTTGGTTTTATAATAGTTGCCGTTCTAAAAAAAATTATAATTACCAAAGTCAACATTTTATATTCCGATATTCATTTTCAAATGTTGAGAAACTTTGATATTATTAGAGAATAAACAAGTTTTTGTAACCAATTAATTTAAAATTTGCAAAGACAAAACATTGTGTAAAATACACTCGTTGTAGACAATCTGGATTCAGTAAATTAACTACATGACATATATAACATGTAAAAAAAAACCATTTTTTTTACGTAAGCTAAAAAAATTGGTGTTGACTTTGACGATGGTGGGACTCGGTATGGCGGTGTGGCTTCAGCGCATGTCCACGTAAGATGGTGCCGAGCAAATGTGACGACACCCGAAGTTGATTTAAACATTTTAGAGAATATTATATGAATTTTGTCTTTCACATTCTCAAATTGATGTCGACACATATATTCTTGGCAACGTGTTAAATTACATGAAAGAGAGTAGAGACCCTCCTAAAACAAACACATAGTAAGTTACCTACCATCAACAATATTATTAAGATAACGACTTATGGGGACCACAGTGACCGAACATGTCATAAGTACCTAAATTTCGACAAAATGGTATATTAATATCTTCAAACACCGACGAATAATTGACCTTTAATAATAACATACAAAGATTAATAAAAAAACCACCACCTATTACACATATCTTATGCAATAACAAGTATTGCATTTTTTTCTTCTAAATATTACGTAGTATTTTGTAAAATTTGGTATTTTTCTAAAGATTTGTCTAAGTATTGACTCGACATTTGTGGAAACCGATAATCGCAATACATCATATTTTCAGATAGCACAAAGCGAGCATCAAAATTTCAATGAGGGTGTTTGCTTTGCATTAGGATATGACAATGAGTTTGGAACGTCAGTGAGTTTGTAAACCCAATATACTTGGTAGGTTTGAAAATGCCTAAATTTATAGGTTTGATTCTCATGTACAAAAATCAAACCTACAAACCGAACATCAGAATGAAAGTGATTATCTCATTTCAATACCCTTAAAGCAAACACCCCAACTATATGCGGTTAAAATTCAATAATATAATGTAGAGTCAGAATTGGAGCATTTTTTATATCTTCTGCTCTAGAATGTTGATAAGAGATACATGAGGTTACGCGCTTATATTAGTTTGGCTTATATTTTATAAGCCTATATTTTATGGCTTAATTTTTAGCTTATGAGCTTATTAAGATGACAAATAAGTTCATAAACCCGAAAATAAGCCCATATAATATAAGTCGAAATCATATAATCTTATAAGCACAATTTATACTACCGAGTACAACATCAATAAAGCTATAGCCACTATGATAAATTACACATTATTTTCCTTGACATGTCTCATGTAAGAATATTTCATCCACATTACTAGTTTTGGCCTTTTGTGGAGAAGTCTTGTCGACATCAATTTAATAACTTTCAGACAGACTACAAAACGTAGAGTCTATATCACAGTCACCTCCTTTACTTCATATCACACTACTACCAACATTAAAAACTAAAGTACAAAAAGTAAAAGGATACAACTTCCAACTTTTCACAACAAGCAACAACTCAAGGTCTGTGTTTTTCACCTATGTATTGTTAGAAGTATTCAAACTAACAAGTGTTATGTTTATACTTTGTTATCTGATGTCTAATGTACAGGGACCATTCCTGTCATTATTGAAAGATCATTCAAGATGTATTGTGCTACTTTCATCAAGATTGAAAGATGGAGGTGATAAAGTGTATCTTGGATGGCTATATAAAGCACATCAGTGTGCTAGGTTTCAGTTAACAACGGTCATCTTATCTTTGTATCTCCCTGATCTTAGATCGTTGTTCATATGGTTTAACCACTCTCGTTACAGCCTGCTATCTCACTCACGTTACACATACTGTGTGAGATAGAGGCTGTAATGGGTAGTGATGGCTGTATTATGTTTGTCTGAGTGTTGAGTGTTATTGTTGTGAGAAGGGTGGATCTACCTAGTAGGGACACCCTTATATTTCTGTTGTAATCGTTGGTTTAGCACCCGTTTGGGGACTAACCGTCTTGTATATTTAAGTTATCAATAATATCACAAAGGGGAGGTTGGTTGTGTGATAATCAAACTGTTCTTGGTATTGCCCCATGTATTTTAACATGGTATCAGAGCTCTGGCTCTTGATTCGATGATGTTTTGGAACTTTAAGGTTTCGAAATTTTTGGGGATTTTTTGTTCTGTTGATGTTATTGGTCGATTGATGGTTGATTCTCAACGGCCGTGGTGATATTAGTCTGTTTGGGTCTCGATTGGGATCTTGTGGTTCGTGATTAATTAGGGTTTCAAGAACCCTAATTTTTCTAATTGGGGTTTTCCGTTCATGATTGATTATGGGCTTATCTTCACCATTTGCATCCCTTAACTAAGTGAATTAAGGGTGCGGGTGGTTGTTCTTGTATTTCCGCTGCATTAAAAGCTCTGCAAGTTGTTTCTTGTTTCTCCTTCTTATTCTTAAGGTTTCTTTAATTATTGGGTAAATTGAAGTGTGGCTAACATCTTGATCTGCCATCTCTGAGTGGTATGAATACCTGCTCTGGCCACGCTTGTCAATTGTACCTAATCCTTATGAATCTTGGTTGTGAGTTTATCTCTTGTTTGTGCAAGTTTTGAGCTTTGCCTTTTGTTGTTTATTATGTGCCTTCTGCTGATTGTTATCAATTTTTATATCTGTGGTTGGTGTTTGTTGATTGTTTTGATGTCTAAGTTTTCCTCATTGCATTGATTGTCCTTGTCTGTTGCATTGGCAACTGTCTCTTAGATACTTAAACTAAGGGGTGTATTAAACCTTATATGATTTCAGTTTAAGTTTTCTTGTTGATTGATATGTTTGTTTTGTTGATTGCTTTCTGTTTAGCATTGCTTTCATGGTCTTATGTCTGATATATTTCAGTTTAAGTTCTGTGTATATGTCTTTGTTCCATGCGTCTTCTTATTATTAATGTCTGGTGATTGCTTATTGCATCTCTGATGTTTCTATCTTTGGTTATGTGTTTTGTGGATTAAGATGTCTTTGTTTATGATTGATGTTGTCATTAATTATTTGTCTTTTGTATGCCTTCTTGTTATGTACCTTTGTCTGTTAATGTGGTTGTTATAATAGTTGCATCTGTCTGATTTAGTATGTATTCTGCAAGCTGGTTGGTCCTATCTTGTTTTAAGGATAAAGAATCTTTATCTTTTTCTTGGTCTTATTTCCTGTTTTCATTATCATCCACTAAGAAACATTAAAACTGAGGGGTGAGTTAATGATATGGCCTACGTTTAATGTTTCTGCTTATATGTGGTTAAAATGCCTGTTATATTTCATGTTTATCCTGGTTGTTGAATGCTAATAATATCTTGGTCGCTTATGTCCTTGTTTATATCTTCCTGCCTTTGGCTTTGTCCCTAAAGTTTTTTCTTTTCTTGTTGTTTGTGTATGCCTGTTTGAGCTATGTTTATCTGGCTATTGCTTGTTGTTATAGGATTAAAATTCCTTGATCATATTATATGTTGTTTAATGTGTTCCTGGTTCCTATGCTTTTTGTATTTATTTGTGTTGTCTAGTATCTCTTTGAAGTGTCTAACAAAAAAAAAAAAAAAAAAAAAAAAAAAAAAAAAGATACCTTGCATTTTGATGTTCTATGTTGCTAATATGCATATTTTTGGTTGGTATTATGATTGGTTCTATGGTTCATGTTTGTTTAAGATAAGCTTTGCAACATGTTCTCTTATCATGATCCAGCTTCTTGTTATTAATTGTCTTTATGGCCTGTTGGCCTATTGTTCTTGTGGTTCATGTTATATGTATATCTGTCTTTTATTATTGTTGTTGTCTCTTCATATAGAGCAGTCGTTGTTGTCTGCTTATTATATGTTTGTCTCTAGTAATTGGTTGTAGCCTTCTATCTTGTTTTGATTGCTGGTAGTTGTCTTGTGATGGTCTGCCCTTTATTGTTTGGCTTGTTGGCTTATTGCTCTCAAGCTGTTTGTTGGCTTACATATGCATTGTCTATCCTTGTTGTTAGTCTTGCTATATGATTAGTCTCTTGTCTATTGTTAAGTGTCTGCATTGTGTATCCTTGATGTTAGTCTTGCTCTGCTTATCTATTATCATGCATTGTCTATCTTTGTTGTTAGCCTTGCATTATGTTGTATGTGTTGTTGAGATTATTCATCACTGTTGTATGTCTTGTTTGTCATGGTTGTCTTTGAGAGCTTATGTTGTGTTAATTGGTTTTGTTATCTGCCATTATGTGGATTGTTCTTATTATACCTGAATATGTTATGTGCAATGCTATTATGAATTTCATTAATCTGATTTTCAATCAGTTTGATATTAAAATCCAAGTTTGTGACTTGTGTTCTGGTTTTGGGAATCATGCAGCAGCCTTTTTTGTGATGTGAAACATAGACACCTTCTAATTCTAACAAGGTGTCTTATGTTTTAGGGGGTGATTCCTCTGTCTTATTATGGGCTTGCTGCCATTTCCCTTTCTAACAGACTACATTGCAGTCTTAATTGGCATGTTACCTTTGTATTGGTGCAGATTAACAAACCTAATATCTCTTTTGTAAGATGTTTTGGATGTCAATGATCTCTTGTGTAAAATGTTTTTTGATTGGATTTTCTTGTGATAAAAAGGCCTCTAAACTGTTTTGCCTTAATAACAAGATTGTGGTAACCTTAATAAATGTGAGTGTTTTATCAAACTGGTTTCTTTCTCAAAATGAGAAACAAATCTGTTAATGACGTTGTCTTTAATAAAGAAGCTCATCATTTATCTTTCTTTGATATCCAAATGTCTGTAAGACCAAAGGATGTAGAGAGCATCATCTGTTGTGGAAGGTAGGGTCCTTTCAAGAACAGGGAATGCACAAATGCAGTCACCTGAAGTGGACTCTGCAACCCAATTAGATGAGTATGGTTCATCTAAGGGCAATGTTTTCTGACCCTAAAACCAGTCTTGTCTCTGCACCATACTTAGGAGAAACCTTAAGACTGAAGTGGTGTTGTCTTATTGCAGTCTCATTATTGAGTTGTTGTCCTTTTTAGGACTTCTTAGGTTTATCCATTGTGGTAACCTTGTTGCAAGATGTTGTTCCCTGTTGTTGTCTTATTATTGAGATGTTTGTCCTTTTAAGGACTTCTTAGGTTTATCCATTGTGGTAACCTTGTTGCAGGATGTTGTTCCCTGTTTGAGAATCTTGTGATTCTCTGTTTCTTCAGAGTATGTGCTCTGATTTGGTGAATCTTATGATTCCCTGTTTATTCAGAATGTGTGTTCTGAATTCTTTGAGAGAATTATGTGAATCTCAATGTATTCAGAGTGTATACTCTGTCTTGTATTCAGAATGTGTGTTCTGAAATCTGTGAGAGAATTATGTGAATTCTCAATGTATTCAGAGTTTATACTCTGTCTTGTACCTTGTTTCTGAAATCTGTGAGAGAATTATGTGAATTCTCAATGTATTCAGAGTTTATACTCTGTCTTGTAATTTGTGAGAGAATTATGTGAATTCTCAATGTATTCAGAGTTTATACTCTGTCTTGTACCTTGTTTCTGAAATCTGTGAGAGAATTATGTGAATTCTCAATGTATTCAGAGTTTATACTCTGTCTTGTAATTTGTGAGAGAATTATGTGAATTCTCAATGTATTCAGAGCTTATACTCTGTCTTGTATCTTATTGGTGAATCTTATGATTCCCTGGTTATTCAGAGTTGTACTCTGATTTGGTTCTTACTGGTGAATCGTATAATTCCCAGTTTAATCAGAATGTGTATTCTGATTGGTTCTATTGAGATTGCAAGTTGCAATCAATTTTCTAATGCTGATTCTAGTCTCTTTATCAAAATAAAGGACTATGAATTTTGCCTTTTATTGTAGAATCAAGTGATTCTATCTTATGGGAGAATCTTGTGATTCTCAGTTGATTCAGAGTTGATCTCTGATTGGTTATTTTATGATTGCAAGTTGCAATCAAATGTGGTTTCTTGATGCTGATTTTTCTGCATGTGTCATAGTATGCTCTTTTGCTGCTATGGAAAGGTGCTTATGGGTCTGTTTCAGTGACCGGTTTGTTCCTGCTGCTTCACCATCTAAAATGATGGTGCTCAGGGAAGTCTTTTCTCTTTTGATCCTTGTTTATTTCCTTTTAATAGTTGCTAATGCTGTTAGAGGAAAATGTTCTCAAAGGGTCAAAATTAAAAATAAAAAAAGTATAAAATAAAATTGCATAACTTTAAAAGTTATGCAGGTAAATAAAATTGCTATAACTTTAAATAGTTATGCATGGTTTGTTTAGCCTTTTACATTGGTTTTAGTCCTTGTTGTGGTGTTTGAGGGTTGTGTGGGTGTGCTGGGTATGTTGAAGGTATGTGCTCTACAATAATAAAATTTGTTATGAGCTCATTATCAGTGTGTTGGGGGGGGTGGTTTGGTGGGGTTTTTCTTTGGCGCGTATATTTTGTATCCTTTTTTGTTTTTTATTATTTTTTTTTTTTTTTTATGTTTTTGTTTTTATGTTGGTTGGTCACTTTTTTTTACGTTCCTTGTTTTGTGTCCTTTTTTGTTTGTGTGGGTTTTTTTTGGTTGTGGTTGTGTTCGGTTTGTTTTGGTGTTGGGGGTTGGTTGTGTTGATTGTGGGTTGTTGGGATTTTGTTCGTTTTTTTTTTTCTTTGGTTGTTTGTGGGTCGGGGGGGGGTGTGGTGTGGCTGTGTTAGTGGTGGTTTCGGTTTTGGGCGGGGGATGTGGGTGGAGGGTGTGGTGTTTGGCATTTACGGGGGTGGGGGGTGGTCTTTGTGTGTGGGATTGAGTTTCTTGGCCATTTTGTTTAAGGGCGGTGGTGTCACGGGGGGTTGTGATGGAGGTGTAGGTGGTGGGGTGGGTGGGGGTGGCTTGGAGGAGAGGTGGGGAGGAGTGGGTTTTGGTGGTGGTGGACATGGGAGGTGTGGGATGGGTGTGTTGGATGGTATTTTTAATTCGTGGTCTAGAAGGGGTGGTGTGGTTTGGACATTTGGGTGTGGTTGTGTGTGGGGTGTGGTTGGTGGGCGTGGCGGTGTGGGGGGGGGCGCGGGTTTTTGGTTGTTGCTGGTTTTGGTTTTTTGGGGTTGGGGGGTTGTGGGTGGTGGGGGGGTTTTTAGGGCGTGTTTCTTTTAGGTTGTGTTGATGGAGGGGTGGATGGGGGGTGGTGGGTGTGGGATGGGGTGTGGGGGGGTTAGGTGGTGGGTTGGGTTGGTGGGAGGTTGAGTAGGTGGGGGGGGGGTGTGGGGGGGGTGATTGTGGTGGAGGGTGGTTGGGGAGGCTGTTTGTGTGAGTGTATGGGTGGGATTGTGGTGGAGGTGGTGGCGGGTGTCGGTTTGGTGGGTTTGGTGGTGTGGGTTTGGTTTTGGGGAGTTGGTGTTGGATTGGTTTGGTGGTGGGTGGGGGGTTGGGGTGGTTGGGGGGGTTGGGGTGGGAATGGTGTGGGGGAGTTGTGTTGGTGTTGTTGGGGTTGGGTTTAGGAGGGGGTTAGGGGTGGGTAGGTGGTATGGTGGGGGTGGTGGGGGGGAGAGGGTTGGTTGGTGGGGTGGGGTGGTGTTGGGGGGGTGGGGGGGTTAGGTGGGGGGGGGGGTGGTTGGGGGGGGGTTTCATTTCCAAGGGTCGGGGGGTGGTTGGGTGTGGGGGAGGGGTGGTGATGGAGGAGGGAGTGGGGTGGTGGTGTGGAGGGGGGGGGGTGGGTGGGGCATGGGTGTGTGGGTTGGGGTATGGGAGGTGGGTTGGGGTGTGCGTGAAGGTTTATTGGGCGTGGGTGGGGGGAGGTGAGGTTGGGGGGGTTGTTTGTGGGGGGGGTGGGTTTGGGTGCGGGGGGGGGGGGGGGGTTGTGTATGGTGGGGGGGGGGTGGGGTTGGTGGTGGTAGGAGGGGTGGTGGGGGTGGTTTTGTGGGTTTTGGGTTTTTCGTTTTGGTGGGGTGTGGTGGTTAGTGTGGGAGATGGGGGTTGTAGGTGGGGGGGGGGGTAGTGGGGGGGTTGTGGGGGGTTGGGGTGAATTTTTTTGTTGGGTTTGTGGGATCGGTTTTTAGGTGTTTTGTTATTCGATTTTCATTAGGGGTAGAGGGTGGGGGGGGTTTATGGTTGAGTTTATAAGGGGGGGTGTGGGGGGGGTGGAGGGGGAGGTGTGTGGAGGCGGGGTGGGGGGTGGGGGGGGGGTTTTCAGGGGGTGGGGGGGTGGTGGTGGTTGGGATGGGTGAGGCTTTGGGGGTAGGTTGGTTGTTTGGTGGTTGGTGGATCTGGAGGGGTTGGTTGGGTGTTGTGGTTGGGGTTGTTGGTGGTAGTTGGAGGGTGGTGTGGGGATTAAAAGTAGAATGTAGTGTTGTTGGAGTAGTAAAAAATTCTTTACATTGGGGTGGTTAGTTGTCATAATACTTTACAATACTAGAGGGAGGTTGGGGGTGTGGTGTGATCATGGGATGTTTCGTGTGGGATATTTTTGTGTTTTTGTGGATGTACGATTGTTTTGTGGGTTATAGTGTGTGAATTAGGAGTGCAGGGAGGGATGGTGGTGATGGGGGTGTGGAGGTTGTGGGTGTGGGGGAGATGTGAGGACGAAGGAAGGTGTGTTGGTTGGGTAGGATGGTACTGGAAAGGATATTGGATGTTTGGAAGGAGAGGTAGGAGGGAAGGGAGGGTGGGTGGTATAGTGGGGGATAGGATATTGGGGATGTTTTGGAGTGGAAGGGAAATGGGTAGGATTTTGTTGGTTGTGTTGAAAAGGTGGATGTGGTTATGTGTTGGAAAAAAATGGTTGTTGGATGGGATAAGTGTCCGGTTTGGGGATGATGGGCTCTTGTGGATGATAGTACGGTATACGTAATTATTACGGGATGGTTTTTTGGAGAATTGTAATGGTTAAAAAGTTAAATGGGATAGGGTATAAAGGTAAAAGTTAATAGATTTGGTTGGAGGGTGAGAGGTTATTTGAAAGTGGATGGTTGGATTTCAATTGTGGATTGTTTTGTTTGGATGTTATAAAGGTATTGTTTGTGGATGATTAGATTTTTTGGGTAAGTTGGAATAAGTATTAGAAAAGTATTAGGATTGAGGAAGAGGTTTGGATTCGACTGAGAGGAATAGTTGGAGGAGGTTGGTGTTTTATTGTAAAAGTGTGGTAGTGGTAAGGGGGGGGGGTGGGTTGATGTTTTATAGTTTGGTTAGTTGTTGGGTGGGAGGTGGGGATCTAGGGTGTTGTTTAAGTTGGGGATTGGTGAAGTTGGTTATTTGTGTTGTATATAATTGATAGGTAGTTTGGTACGGGAGTTGGTGGTGTTGGGGGGGTGGTACATTGGGGTGGGGTGGGGGGGGGGGGGTGGGGTGGTGGGGTTTGGGGGTTATATTTGTAAGGTTGGCTGAGGTGAAAGCGGTGTTGAGATGGTGGTTATGAAAATTTTAGAAAGATGATGAGAGTTTGTGTGTGTATGGCAGATCTGTGGAAATGAAGAAGAGTAATAAGATTATTAAGTTGTTTTTTTATAAAGAAGTAGGTGTGTGATAGTGGGTTATGGGGAAAAGACATGATTACCCTCGCATGTGCATAACACATGACTAACTTAACGGTCAAACTAACAGAAATATTCGTCAAAGGACCAAACCCGATACGGGTCAAAACCATAGGGAGAAGATCCGTTAAAATAGTTTGGCAGGGACGATTTTCGTTAAACCCGACAAACCATAGGGACGATTTATGAAATTAACTCTATATATATATATAAATAAACATATATCAACCTATTAAATCGAGTTAAAAAATTCTTGTCGAGTTGTTTTGACCATAAGCCAATAACCCGACAATACTATCGGGTCGGGTTAAAGTTAGATAACTAATATTATCGGGTCACTCTGATAAGACCGAAAACTCAGTATTTGTGACACAGGTAACAACATTAGCTTTTGGGTGATTTTAATGTGTCTACAAGTTTATTGGTCCAAAATTTTTAAAACTAAGTGATATTGGAAATATAAATGTTGTATGTAGACAAAACACAATAGTTAACAAGGTAATATGAACCAAGTCAACGAAAGTAAATGATATTAGTCTCTTTTAGCATTGTATCATATTATGAATGTTTAAGTTTAGAGATAGAAACTAGCGAGAGAAAGTTATCAAATGAGGATTCGCAATGATGAACTTAAAGGCAAAATAATTTTTCACATTATGCAAGTTGTCTTAATTATGCAAGGTTATAAAATAGCGTGGTGGCTGCGTGGCGACATTTTAAGACTCACGCTTTTGCAAGCCTATGGTCGATTAATGGTGTTTTTAAGCGTGTAGTTATGACGGCACAAAATATGAAAATATTTATAAATTTATATATTTATATCGTATTACAATATATTGAGGTTATAAAAAGTGTTCTTTCATTAGGAATAAGCAAGAAATATCTGATGCATGTATATTTTTCATTTTATATCAAAAATACGATTTTTATCCGGAAATTGAATTCAAAAAAGCATCCACGCATCACGTTTTATCGCGTCTTATCACGTTTTTGCACTTCTCATCGCACGTCAAGCCTTAAGCCAAGCCTTGGCCTATTGCGTGGCGTAGAGGTCACGCCTCGCGCCTTTGCGTGGCCTTTGCGAGGCCTTTGCGCGCCTTTTAGAACCATGTTAATTATTGATCTTTCATCACTTTGTATATATTTTTCTAATTTTTTTCATAATAGAAAAGTCTTACTACCTTCGTTCTAAAACAAATGTTCAGTTTGACCTTTCAAAATCACACTGGTTCAAATTTGACTTAAAATATATGTTTTTGTTTATAATACTTAATGAAAATTATACCAATGAAAAATACACTTAAAACTCATTCCATTTATATATTTTGCATTAAGTATTATTCAATACACACAAAAATAGTTAAGGTGTAAATTGAACCAGTTTGACTATAAAAAGTGAAACTTGACACTTTATTTTAAGACGGAGGTAATACATAAGAGAAATAACAATCACTACTATATTCTAAGTTTCTTGCATTTGAAGCAATAAAATAAACAAGGCAATAGAATATCAACCGAAATGCACTGTAACCCTTGTCTCACAAAATTAGCTATTCAACGTTGCAAAACATTTGCTGCCGAACTTTGTATTTCAGTTAACGATAGGAATGATTCGCTTGTCCGTGTGGAAGAATACACATTTCTCTAGTTAAAGTTTGCAAGAAACATACGAGAAACCGGATTTGAATGAACATTCAAAAATTTTTATACTGTTTGTCGATAGATCATTATCATTATCCAGTTATCCCGGTCGCCTTTGTAACAAGCTTATGTGCGCCTGGTGCCTATGGACAAGTGAATGAACGAGCCATTATCCTGAAAGAGCTGATGTATCATCAAACATGAATAAATTGTAAGCTTCACACAAGTATAATTCAAAGTCTAAAAAATGTGTTGTATGATTATGTTGAAAAGTCTAATAATGAGTTGTATATTGTGTTACATAACCATTGAAGCGCCTCTAATATTTTGTACATTCAATTATGCTAAACAAGTCACAAAACAACAAAAGCTACAACAAGAGGGTGTAGGTGTATATAATCCTAGTCAAAGGATAATATAGTAGTACTCCGTATTACGGAGTATCTGAGACTTGGTTGGTCAATTATCAAAAATATATATGGATATAATATAATATGCTGCGTGGGTAGCCATTTGCCATTTGACAAATAATAGAGGTTTGACAAAGTAGCCAATATGAATTCGGCAGGCTCTAAATAGTGGATACCAAGGTTTTAGGACTTCGTCTCATTGTTTCATATAATAAGTTGGTTATTAATTCTTGAACGACGGGCCAAACTAGTAGCTCTATCATTGCATAATGTTCACTGTTCAACTATAATGTCGTCATTAGAGGTGTCAAAATAACTAGGTTGAAAGATCTAGTAAAAATTTGAAACCTTCCCTTTTTAAGAAAGATTACCATTTCATTTGTTGGGTCAAGTTTATTTATTATCTCTGTAAACTTACGTAGTGTTTGGTATGTTGTAATGAAAGTGGAAGGAACACGATTATTACGATGAAATGAAAAAATGTTGTTTGTTTACATTTATAGAATGTAATGACTGATTATAAGGAATGACCTATTACATCAAAATCATTCATTAGGGTTCCTTTACTATTTTTTCATTACATCTTATAATGGAATCAAAATTACATAAAACTCCATCATTAACTAACCACATTAAATAAACTTCATATAATTGATGGGTATTTTAGTCTTTTTATTATCGTTTCAATTACGTCTCATCATAGAAACCAAACATGATTAATATCGGTAATGAATCATTACATTACACTATTTATTCCATTACGTCGTTTATTTTATTCATTTGACATTTCATTTTGTCCTACCAAACAAACCCTTAATGTTTATAACTATCGACCTTTATTTATAGACGGGTCATTTATTTATTAACTCGAAATACTTTAAAGTCATGTATTTAATATATCAATTTAATAGCCACTCTATGGCTATTTTGTGTAAACATTTCGAGAACTGTATATATAGGATGTTAACTAGAATGATTAGGGTGTACAAATGTACCATAATCAAATTAGCCGGGTCATTTTTTATAACGGGTCAGAATGGTGGTCGTGGGTCAAGACTCAAGACAATGAAAATTTATCGTCCTTATTGACTTTTTAACAAAAATATTTAAGTATTATATAAAAAAAAATATTTATGATCAAAATTAAAAAAAAAAGACTTAAAAAGTCAATAGTGGACAATAATTTTAAAACGGAAGGAGTATATTTGACTGTAAACGAAACTTGACAAGTTCAATTGAAAAGACCAAACTGTAACATATTTGTTTTAAGAGAGCCGATTTATATATCAAGATCCTCTCAAATTGAAGCTAACTTGATAGGTCATGTTAATCAATCACAATTAAGATAAATGCATAAAAGTTTTTCTTTTAGTGAAATTCAAATGACACACTTATATTTTTCTTAATTGTGATTGGTCAACATGAACTATAAAGTTAGCTTCAACTTGAGAGGATCTTCATCCATTAATTAAGAGCATAGGATACAGTCCAGCCGTGGAGCTCGTGTTGTGGGGAAAAGTGGTGCCACATCACCACTTTTTCTCATAACACCAGAATTCACGACAACACCAAACCTTCCCCCGTGGTTAACACCACATTTCTGGTGTTATGGTGACCCCACATTTAAAATTTTTTTTTTTTTTTTTAATACACGATGGCGCGAGACGCGAAAACGCGAGGCTCAATACAGTGTTTCGCGCCGTCGTGTGGCGTTTTTCCAGACCATTTGAGCTGGCTAGTACAACTTGAGACACCAAGAGCAATCACTTTGTTCCAATTAACCCATGAAATCTTCTTGCTAGAACTGTCGTGCTCATTAAAGAAATGACTCCGAATAGATTCAAGCTGCTAGGAAGTGTTTCAAAATGTACTTGTGCTTAAAATTTTTAGAGTAGCAATGACCTTGTACGGTCCTCATTAAATTTCATCACTGTATATTACATCAAAGTTGGGGAGTAAGACTAAGAGTACTCGCACCCTATTATTTGGTCGGTTTCCACCCGACCTGATCAAACTCTCCATTACCTGGCATTGTGGCCGACCGAACTCACATCAATTTTTTCATTTGTTTGGGCTGTTGTGTGACCGAACAAAACGGGGAGAGATCAAACACTTTTTTCTTTTTCTTATGTATTGTGTGTGTACAAAGTGTGTGTATCTGGGCTAAATTGAGGTGAAACTTACATGTATTATAGCTTGAAAAGATTTGCTCCGATGTCTATCTTTTGATTATTTGAAAAGCGCTTCATGTATATCTATATCTGATATCCCTCGGTTAATGTCTGTGGGTTTGTGTGTTTAATTTTTTTTAATATAAATTGCTTGTATTATAAAAGTAGTTTTATACTTTGATCACATTGGCTTTGATCATCTCTTAAATGTTTGGTTAATACAAGTGAAATTTTATTGTAAATCAATTTTTGATAAATATTGTATGTGAAATTTTAATTAAAGAAAATGTTCGGTCACCTGTCCGGTCAAATTATAGGTGTTGGTCACTGTTAAGTTTAAGAGAGAGAAAGCTGAGGTGACGCTAATGTGACGTTCACATTGTTTAGTCGGAGATGTAAGAGAGAGAAAGCTGAGCAGGAGACTCGTTAGCCTAAGTACAAGATCTGTAAATTGTAATAATCTGTAAAAAAAATTAAACAAAACCTAGAGTACCAGTAGTCTTCTATGATGGTAATAATTAGTAAATCATTTACTCGGTCTGTTATTTTTGTTATGACTAATATAAAGTACTAGTGGTTCAACATTACTAAAAAAGTCATGTCATTTGGGTCTCACTGAGTGTCACATCACTACCACATCATTTCAACACAATATTTTAAAATACCCTATCCCTCATAACATACCTCACCCAATGACATTTGGGCCTCACTACCCACCATTTTATTTTATTTTTCTCATTTTTCACATAAACTAAATTTATTTCATTCAAATAAAAATACAAATTACAATACAAAAATAAAAATACTATACGAAATTTAAAAACAATACGAAAATTAAAAAAAATACATCAGATTATGATAAAACTAATTATTTTGTAGATGTTGCCAAACATGCTCAATCAAATTTCGTTGAAGCTTTGCATGTGTTTTTTTTATCACATAGTTCTTTTGCTTGTTTCCGTTGCACTTCGCATTGCTCGATCCATGACCGTGCCAGATTTGCTCCCAGGCAAATATAAGTGTCGCCAACTTCGGTTATCGCAAACTTTTGATTTTTCAAAATCATGTTATGCAATATGATGCACGTGTACATGATTCTTCATAGCTTGTTGACAATCCAAGCACGCGTCGGTTGAGCTATTATATGCCAACGACCTTGGAGGACACCAAAACCTCTTTCAACGTCTTTTCGAGCACTTTCTTGTCGACGTTTAAATACGGCATTTCTCTCGTCTCGTGCACCGTAAATGATTTGACAAAAGCTGCCCACTGTGGGTATATCCCGTCAGCTAGGTAGTAACCTTTTTCAAATGTAACTCCGTTCACTTCATACGGGACCACCGGGGGGATGTCATCAAGAAGGTCGTCGAATAACGGAGAATGATTCAAAACTGAAACTGTAAGTCGTTTATTCGCAGTCCCGCACCCCCCCCCCCCCCCCAAAAATGCATGCCAAATTCCACAAATCGTATGACGCAACGGCTTCAACTTTAAAGTTGGGGTATGTTTTTTAATCACCTGATCTCAAATAGCCCATTCAAGCTTTCGGACAATTAATCATTCCCAATGCATACAATCAATGCTGCTAAGCGTTCCCGGTAACCCATGAACTCTATGTGCGTCATATAAAGGTTTTTTTTAGATCGTTTCCCCCCCCCCCCCCCCATTCACGTCGGGTTTCTAAAAACTCGGACCGTAAACAAATCAATAATGCACAGTAGTATAAAAAAAATATCTAAACAATCGCGTGCGCAATGTTCCTCATTTGAAAAGGTATTCATCTAATGCAGTCCATGTGATGTGCCTTAAGCCAAATTGGGTATGACAGATGTGCATTTCCATAATCACACTAAAACCCATTAGACTCAATAGCATCTGTCAAATAGAACAAAAAAAATTAAATTGAACAGAATAGGATCAGTGTTTTCAATATAATTTTCAATACCTTGGACTATTTCTAAAAACAGTGAACGGTTCAGACGATATCGACGTCTAAAATAGTAGGCCGGATATTTTAGGGGTGAACCAAAATAGTCGGCCTTCAAACGTGCTTCAGCAACATCACGTTCACGATTTAATGCTTTACAACTGCGGCGTGAACTTTCACCTTGCACCTGCTGATCCTTAATTAAAAGTATGAGCCATAACCAGATCAATGTCATGAATATCATCGAGAACGGACTTAGTCGAAAAACCTTTAAGAATCACCATTTACTTGTTTGTGTTTGTGAAAGAATTTGCAAGTTTGTAAATGATTTAGTGTGTTTTTGGAAAATAAGATGAAATGAGAAAATATATAATAAAAGAAGGGATAAACGAAAAAAATAATATTAATTTGTAAAATAAAGCCGTTGAAAACTGTAGGATTTTTGTTTTTTTCAGTCGTTTTTAACGATGATTCAATGTGGTGGGAATGGCGATGTTGGCGAAGATGGTGGTATGACTGGCGATCATTCGGCGTGTGCCGCATAGAAACGCGAGTGGCAAAAGGCCAAAAACCACCACACAGTAATGCCATTAATTTCACAAATATAATTGGTTATGGTACCGAACCAAAGCCTCGAACTCCGGGCAACGACGGCATCCCTTAAATTAGTTCACTAACAATAAAAAAAGGAAAACCGAAAAGAATGCTAGGATAAAAAAAAAAGGCTTTGACGGTGTTATCCACAACTAGGATTGATTTTTATCAAAGAAATATTAGTTTCTTTTGTTTGTTTGTTTGAATTTATAAACGATGTTGACTAGTTAGTGGAGAATGAAGAAAATCCTTGTCATTGATGTATATAAAATTTCTTGTTTTATTTCAGGACTCATTCGTTACGTATGCATGTCTGACTAATAGTTATATCTATAAAGACCAAATATATCGTATTTTTTGATGGTGGTAATTAACTAATTATCATACTTTCTTGTATTTTTGGATTGTTGCACTATTCTATTTTTCATGTACGATTGCTGTTTTCTTAATATGTTTGTGTGATTATTAGGGGTGTACAGAAAACCGAAAAACCGAACCTAAATCGAAAAGAAACCAAAAAACGAAAAACCGGTTGAAAAACCGATGGTTCGGTTTTTGTAATATATAAAAACCGAAGTTTATGGTTCGGTTTGGTTTTAGCAAAAACACTAACCGAAAAAAACCGAACAAAAAAAATACATATAATCTTAAAAACTCGTGTTTCAATTGCTTCTTAAATGTGACTTTTGTAACACATAATCATTTATCATCTATAATATTTGTGCTTGTTACTTTTTTTATTATCATTTTTGTTTCACTTTATGACGCATAAACAATTATTTTATATAATTTCTTTTTATCATCAACAGTTTCTTATTGTCATTATTTTGTGTTTCTTTATTCTTAAAATTAAAGAAAAATTATTCTATGTTGAATTAGAAATTCGACAATTGAAAGACAAAACTGTGATAAACGAATTAAAAACCAAACCGAAAATAAACCAAAAACCGAAAAACCGAACCTATAATAAACCGAAACCGAACGGTTTCTAAATAGAAAAAACCGAATATTTTCGGTTCGGTTTCAGTTTTAGCCAAAAACCGAACCAAACCGAACTATGCTCACACCCCTGGTGAATATAATGATTTCAAATGAGCATTTTTAAATGGGCTAGAATCCGTTAATAATAATTGGTATTGACTTGTTCATCATAATTTTTAATTGTTGACACATTGTATAGCTGAATAGTTTGTCCCATAGGAAAGAAACGAAAATACGAAGTGACGATCATAATTTACAACTAATTTTGCATCTAGAATACATTATCATCATTATTAATTTATTATAAGATTCTATAACTTAAATATATAATTAACAATGAGCATTCATTTTCTCAAGAAATTATAAGAGAATGTGAAAAACAACGTAAACTAAAGTAGCAGAAACTCTATAAATTAAGAAAAATGATTGTTTTAGCTAATAATCGTGTTTATTTATGTATTTAATGATTAAACAGGTTAACTTGAAAAATAAGATTGATGATAATTTATAAAAAAAATACATATTACAATTGTCAAGTGATTTATGAATTAAACGTATATTTAAATATTATTTTATGTCTAAATAGCATTTTTTATAAATTAATGATAATGTCATCACCTAAATTTATTAATTAAAAAAGTTATTAATTAATCAATATTAGCTTAATTAATGAATTGAGATTTGCAAAAAATATTATTTTAAAAAATTAATTAATTAATTGAGTATTAATGTATGAGTTAATTATTTAACTGGTCCTGTGGTTTGTCGGGTTTTTCACAAATGGTCAATCGTCATATTTTTTAGCGGGTCTCCTCCTCGTGGTTCAACTTGTTACGGGTTTGTTCCCTCTGACTAACTTTCATTAGTTTTTTTCGTTATCTCTCATATTAGGGATGTGTAATTCCGTCCTTTCTCTTTTTTGTCTTTCACTGTAATTAACACACACCCCCTTCCCATGAATCCCATGTCTAAAATTCTTAGAGCATGGGGTACAGTCAAGCTATCGTGCTAGTGCCGTGGGAAAAAGTGGTTCAACGTCATCATTTTTTCTCATAACACCAGAATTCACGACAATACCAAAAACCCCCTCCCTGGTTAACACCACATGTCTGGTGTTATGGTGACCCCACATCCCTGGTTAAAATAAAAAATATATATAATAATATCAAATACACGATGGCGCGAGACACGAAAACGCGAGGCTCGGTACAGTCTTTCGCGTCGTCGTGTGGTGTTTTCCCGGACCATTTGGGCTGGCTAGTTCGGCTTGACACACCAAAACGCGAGCATGGTATGGAGTTGGGGTTTTCGTGCTGCATTTTCGGGGAAAACACCACCCACGACGCATTTTACCGAGGGCTCTTAACAACTTGAATCCCGGAATCACTAAAAAAAGCTATTATCCAACTCACCTAATGCCAAACTCTTAAGCAGGATGGAGTAGTGGGTGTAAAATCATCATCCACCTCAGCGCCACCTCAGTTTTTTCTCTCCTCTCACTTCAACTCACTCACACTCACCATTCAACCATAGTGGTAACTTTGCAACTCACCGTTGATGAGGTGTCGTTTTATACACTTTTTCGGGGTTATTTAACCCTCAGAATCATGTAAATATCTCCATTTATCGTACTTAATCATTTATTTTTGTCACTTTAGCATTTGGAATGCATTTGGAGGAAATACACATGACTTGAACTTAATTTGGGAAGAAACGGGACAAGATTGCAACTCTACATAAAGATGATCAAGATATGGCACACAGTGCGTGGAGACGGCATCACAATTTCTTGTGACGACGTCAAAGTGTTCAAGAGACGATGTCAAGACCATTTGTGACAGTGTAAGAAGATTCTACGGGTTAACGATGTCGCAATTAATAAGCGACGTCGTCGCGACTTAATCACTATATATACAAACCCTATTTTTTATGTTTTGTGTGGAAAACTTGGAGGAACGAACCTATACTTTGTAGCAGCGTTTTCAGACAATTTTTAGGGTTTTATAACCCGTGGGTAGACACCATAACTCCATATTACATTAAAGTGAAGTTCCTTATTCCTTTTAATATTTCGATATGTCTATGTATTGTTTGATTAAGTGTTCTTCGCTTTCAATTAACATGCTTGGCTAAATATAATTTGTGTTTTCTTATGATTGCATGAAACCTAGTTGTTTATCTTATATTATTACTTCTTGTTAATGATGTGCGCGTTAGGCTTTAAAAAACTAGCTTCTTAATTGCATAGCGAAGACGTCTAGGAAAACGCGACTAGGTTAAATGATACCCACGCAATAGTCTTCATACTACCTTGCCATTTGGGTGGATTCCGAGTTAGGTGTTTAATTATTTAGATACTTACACATTCCATTAGGAGGGTGACGGGTAATAAAATTATAGACGAAAACTAGCGAGTAGTGCATGATTAGGTTAACACATTTGTTTAACCATAAGAGCTTTCTATCACCTTTACTTTTATGCAATTAGTATAGAATCAGGAGTAGTTAATTAGTTTAATCAAAACCCCCTTCAAAACCCGAGATTTTACTTGCTTTCATAAAACATAAAAACACAAAATTATTCTTCTCTCAACCTCTAGACCTTAGTGACCATACAATTCGAGCCTACCAAAACTATTCCCTTAGAGAACGATAATACCCCCTGCGTCTTGCCTATACTACACTACAACGGTTAGGTACACTTCCTAGAAGGGTTGTAAAACTTCGGTTCGCAATCAACCGCACATCAAGTTTTTGGCGCCGCTTCCGGGGAATAGTCTAGGTTTTGGATTCTATCTAGCTTAGGTCTACTCACAAGATTCTTATCAAGTGAGATTTTATTTTCTTGTCAATTAGCTTTCTCGTAGTCTATCTTTTCTCTGTGTCAATTGTTTTGTAATTTCCATTTTATTATTCCATTCTTCGTTATAGAGAACGCGAATCCATTTGTACCTACCCCACCAAATGGACTCTGCGCTAGGATTACCCAAGAGCTCAATGAGCTCCGTGCAATCTCAGCCATGATTAATTCTCGTCTTGAGAATATTGACCACACACAAATTAAAATGCCACATATCCCCATTGAGCAATTGCTTAATGATTTTATGGACTCACCTGATGTGCTTGAAATGGATGACTTAAAATTCGATAATGAATCTATAGATACACCCCTTGTTTCTCCCTTTTTGGATTCGGATGATGAGTTGGATGATGGAGAAGTGCTTAATGAATTAAATAAGTATGGGAATGCGGGAATTTTTTTTTACCATAATAGGATAATTAATAGCATTAACGGAGATGACTTGGCATTCCCATGTATGATAGGTTTTCGGAAGTTTGTTGCTTATTTTGATCCCTTTTTGCCAATGAACATCATTACGCGTAAGGCCTATAACACTATAATGGTAGAAGGACTCGAAAGCACAAGAAAGAACTTGGTAGCTATTGTTAGAGATGTTTATGTATTTTTTTCGAAGTTTCACCTATGTTACGAATTTCGTAGTATTAGAGGACATAGGGGAATTTATTGTGAGCGATATGTCAGAAGTTGTGATGGGAAGGCCCTTTAGAGCTGTCACTCAATTAGAATATGATTGTGTTAAGGGTTTGATTTCATTTACTAGGATCTTTGACACTTACATCTTTCGGATGCCTCTCACGATACCTAGGCTTAAAAACTTTTCGTGGAGTTAGGTCCCACCTATATTAGTACTTAGCCAACGAGATTTGATGAGCGGACTTAGGTATCCCATGCAAAGAATAAGTTGATATACAAGAATTGCTTAAATCTCGGTCCTGAATACCAAATTGATGAGGATATGAAAGAATGGCTCACCCGTGGACATGTAAGCATGGACGGAGTCACGTAAGGAGTATGACTCCGAGTCTAGCTAGAAGACTCGTTAATAAACAAAAGCGATTATTGGGAGGCAACCTAATCTTTTATTATATGCATTTTAGGAGTGTCGTGTATTTTTATTCTTTATTATTTGTTCTTATATGTTTGATATATGTGATCATGCTTTGTTTTGTTTTTAACCTCGTCTTAATTGCAATCAAAGGTATTTTGCATAATATAAGCAAGGGGAAAATATCTGGTGTATAAGGACAAATTTCAAACATGAAGAATAAATAATTTTAGATTAATTCACACTTTTATGTTTTATTGTTTATTTTGAGTCATATATTTGTACTAACCGTTTTTGTGGTCTATGCATTAAATTTTTTCCAGGAAATCATTAATGGCACATGTTTGCAGAAATTTTTCCAAGAAACGAAAAATAAAAATTTCACAGTTCATGGAGACGGCGTCAGGATTTATTCTTGACAGCGTCGCCACTGTAGCACTTAAGAAATTTTCGTTTTTCCAAATTTTTGTAAAGTTATTTTTGTTTAATTTTTAGAATTTTTAATTTTCCTAACTTTTGCAGAAAGCCATGATTACATTAGTACATACATTCTATCTTTATTGCTTTCTTAGGATTTTATTTCATGATTAATAGGGTTGTATATTGTTACCCATAAAGATTCAAGCCTAAAACTAACTATCCGGAGGTCGAGGAGGATAGAAATAAAAGTAAGCCATATTATTAGAGAGAGAAAGGAAAGAGTGTGTGTGTTTTCTAGAGAGAGAAACAACATACACTTATGAACAAATGATTATCCTCACCCTCCTATGGAAGTATAGGAGGGTATATATATGCCTACTATCCTATATTGACGTTTCTAGTCCTTGCGTATCTAACAAATACTAATCTAATGTAATTCTGTATAAGTCGACATATTTTAAGGCTAATAATCTTCCCCCAATATGTGGACATACAGAATTACTCACAATGTTCCTAACAAGTACATATACAACATAATATAATGACATCCAAGGCGCTTCCAATGCTGAAGATGACGTCTTTGTCTTCTAGTCTTGATACTTGTACTCCAGCTTGGATCTTCAGTGTCTTTACTTGTACAGGAACCATTGTACTATGCATGAGTTGGATTAACTTCCTCCCAATTCATGCAGCATGTCTTTAAAATATTTCTTCATAGACTCCTTTTTGGCGAAGTATCTGAATCAGCTTCCCCCCAAACCAACATCCGTATCCTAAGCAGATTCTGAAACATTATTGTAGCTTGAACGATCTTTTAACATTGACATTCAAAGTGCACAACAGAATTTTATAGAAGAATCATCCAATACTTGAAGTACACACTTTATCCCTTTCCCGAAGTTGAAACCAGAATCAATTAAGATCCGGAAATGCACTTTTCTTCCTCCAAGATAGTGCTAATGTAAATTGCTACACCAAAGTCAACTAAGTCCCGAGTGTGACCAGTTGACATTTAAGAAGTCATCCTTCACGTGTGTACATCTTACATCAACTAATACTGCTTCTATATTGTATCCTGACATTTAATCTTGGACAATATCTGTTTGAGGGAAAATGCAAGAGATCAGCAACAAATCTTCTCACACTTGTAGAATACTTCACACACTATACTAAGTTAAGTAGTATATACTACTTCCCCCTAGAAGTTGATCTGATTACATCAAAGTATCAAAGTACACGTATTCCCCCATGATGGTTTCAAACTCTCGGAAGCATCATTGACGTGTACGACTATATACACGAGAAGTTATTGTCATAAGCAACAATCTTGAAAAGTTATGAAAGACATTGAAGAACTTTGAAGGATTTGCTTAGACCGTGAAGTACCATTGACGTTCTGTAGCTTTAAATATCCCGTAAGAGTTGCTGATCACATCTCAACCTTTTAACTCTCTGGCTAACTTACCAACCTCGTATTCTCTCGGCTATTGCTGTGACCACATGGTTAAGTAAACCTGATATACCAAACTTGAAACTAAAGTAAAATATCCTAAATTTGTTACTTAAGCTTGCACTATTATTGATTGAAGCACGGTGCAGAAGAAAGCCTCTAAGTACCCTATACCTAACATCAAAAGTATCAAAAGTACAACACCTCTTGAAATTATCCACATCGGCATCTGCGTGTAATACTGAGTACTACAACATAACTCCTTTAAGTGATAGTTAACCAGGTCTTCAACCAACCACCCCGACTACTGGAAACTAGATAATTCAAGTCTCAGTCATAATTGTATATGATCAAACAAGTCATCAATCGATAGAGTGGGTTTAAAGAAAAAGGGTAGAAAGTAGAAGGAAGTCTCGATGATGAAATAAGTAGACGCCTTCGTGAAACCCACTTCAATCTCAAATAAGGGATACCAAATCAACTTCGTGATCACTTGACATTAAAATCCAAATCTATAGCCGTTTTGACGTTTTAGTGAATCTTATTCGGATCGTTTTAGGATTAAGTGTTGTGTTTGCTTTAGTGTTCTTGTTTTGATTATTAGATTCCCAAATTCGGTCGTATGCCCAAAGTCAGTCACATGCCCACCTGATGCGTGGATCGACCTTCGCGGTAAGGTCAAATTTTTTTTTCAGGAAATTAGGTATTCAAAACTAGGTTTTTCTTTGACAAACCGCTGTCAAAATTTAAACAAACCGCTGCCATGTACTGTGCCAAACCGCTGGCTAATCAACTTAGGCAAACCTCTACATGAAATGTACCAAACCGCCACCAAGTAATGGTCAAACCGCTACCTGGATGAACAAACCGCTTGCATAAATACTTGACAAACCGCTGCCTGAAATTGACTCAAACCGCTACGTTACAAACCGTTGGCACTGGCATTCAATCAAATCGCTAGCAAATTTTCAGTCAAACTGCTACCACTTGTCATATCAAACCGCTGCCAAGTATAAAAGGACAAACCGCTGCCTAGACTTTGATAAACCGCTGCCATAACCAAACCGCTGGCACAGGAAATAATCAAACCGCTGGCAACAGAATTGTCAAATCGCTATCAAGGCAGTGAATCAAATCGCTAGTTATTAAAAGTTGCCAAACCGCTATGGAGAAAAAAATTGGCCAGAATAACGGTTAGGAATTCTAAGATATATCAAACCGCTATGAGAACTTGTCTTAAACCGCTATTAATCTTGAGTAGCAAACCGCTACCAAAGATTTTCACCAAACTGCTATGAAATAATGGCAAACCTCTACGAATATGTCCAAACCTCTACGGGTCACTTTCAAGAAGTCCTTTTCCTACCTTTTGTTTTCTTGCCCAAAACGGTTAGCCAACAAAAACTAGTACAAGATTTGGACTTTAGCTTATATATTCGGCAACAAAAACAATAAAAAAATGATACCATGACCGCTATCAAGAACAAAGAACTCAAATTAAGCTATAACTTTCGAATAAGCAAAAAAATAAGCTAGTGGACCACTAAATAAGCCTCGAATTCAAAGGAATAAGCTATGACATTTAGGAACTATGAAAGTACAAGACTTTTCAAATCAAATAAGCAAGAAAACCCTTAAATAAGCTACCAAGCCGTGGCTTAATAAGCTTAAATCTAAATAAGCAAAAACCGTGAGCTTATAACACCCAATAAGCCAAGAAATCAAAGGAAATTAAGCTTAGAACAAGAAGAAGTTAAGAGCATGAAGCTTAATGACAAGTAAGCTAATCCAAACTAAACCGTGAGCTTATAAGCTCAATATAAGCTCAAAATAAGTAAAAGGACCCACAAACACCATAAAATAAGCAAACCACAAACATGAATTCCTCCTAGGCTCTGATACAAATTATTATCCATAAAGATTCAAGCCTAAAACTAACGATCCGGAGGTTGAGGAGGATAGAAATAAAAGTAAGCCATATTATTAGAGAGAGAAAGGAAAGAGTGTGTGTGTTTTCTAGAGAGAGAAACAACACAAACTTATGAATAAATGATTATCCTCACCCTCCTATAGAAGTATATGAGGGTATATATACGCCTACTATCCTATATTGATGTTTCTAGTCCTTGCGTATCTAACAAATACTAATTTAATGTAATTCCGTATAAGTCAACATATTTTAAGGATAACATATATCATTTCCCCATAGAATTTTATGCTTGGTATATTTGTTTTTTGTCTTTGATTTGCATGTTATATTAGATAAGGAGAGTCCAAAAGTTCTTTGGATATTCACTTGGACGATTTTTGGATGGAGATTTAGCCGGTTTTGTTAGGATTAAGAAAGGTGTTAACTATTATTAATGAATTTGTCTTGTAATAAATAGTATTGCTAGTATTATTTATAATGTAATAAGTCTCACTTGATCAAACTTAAGTAAATGCTGACCAAGTAGACAAAGTAGGAAGGTAGGAACATTAGTATAACAAATGCTCCATTAGTATAAGGTTTAGAATAGTTAGCCAATTGTAATCACCTTCCTTCCCTCTCTTTTCTTTCTTTATTGAAAATGAAAATGTGTAAAAATTAAACACTCTAGTCTCCTCTCTCTTACTCTTTATCTTCTTTAATGATACTTATGCAAACATGACATATAACAAGTGTTATCTATCGCCAAGAGAGATCTAGATTGTATTTTTATGAATCAAACGTGCGTTACTTTGTTACTTTCGATCGAACAAGCTTTCGTAAGGATGAATTGGGTAAGTTTTGTATTTCGTAGCCTTTAGATTTACTATTTGGCGTGTTTTTGATCTTAAAACGCATTCAATTACTTTCGTATAAGTCAAATAGTAGATTTAATTGCTTAGATACGCAAAATATATGCTTAGATTTCAAAATTTGATCAAAAATATAAGAGTTTGATAGCTTTCGTATCATAGAAATCACTTTCGGAAACTGTTTTTTAGGCGAAAAATTACTTTCATATCACAGTTTAGAGTTTCGTATTATAGAATATACTTTTTTGCTGGTTTTGATGTTTAGTTGGTGTTTCGATGATGCTTGGGGTGTTGGGTGGTGATTGTTTGTGAGGGTTTGGATGGACATCGGGTCATGCGTTGTATGTTGTTTTTTTGTGGTTGTAATTTAATGTGGGTTTGGTGGTGTTGACATTGGAGTGCTATGTGAATATTGGTTTACATGAGTATGGGTTAGTGTTCTAGTGTACTCGGCTTTTGATGGATGTTGTTGGTGGTGATTGTTGTTTGTCTGGTGTTAGTTGTGATGTGGGGTTGTGTGTATGGCTGTGAGGGTTGGTCTTTTACTGTGGGTGTTGGTGTGGGGTCTATGGTTGTTGTTTGGGTGGTTTTGGTGTGTGGTGTGGTTGTTTTTGTGGTTTTGTTAGTGGGGGGTGGGTTGTGGTTGGCGTGAGTGTGGTTGGTGTTGGTGGTTGTGTTTTTTTTGTGGGTAGAGGTGTGTTTTATTGTGGTGGGTGTGTGTGTTGTTGTTTATTTGGGTGTTGGTGTGTGGTTTGTGTGGGGGTTGGTATTGGTTTGTGGGATGGGGTTGTGTGGGTGTGTGTGGTGTTGGTGTTTGTTGTCGTGCGTAGGGTGTGTTGGTGTGGTTGGGTTTTGTTTTTTTGGAGGCTTGCTGTGTGGTTGATGTTTTTTTGATTTTGTTTGGGTGGTGGGTTTGTGAGTTTGTTATTTGTTGTTGGTCGTGGGCGTGTTATTATGTTGGATGTGGTTGTTATGGTGTTGTGTTTTATTTGTTGTTGGTTGGGTTGTGGTGTTGTTTGTGTTGGGTTTTCGGCGTGTAGTATGTATTTGGAGTGTTGGGTGTAGGTACGGGCGTGTGTGAGGGTTGGTGTGGGTGTTGGTGTTGTGGAGTATTGTGGTTTTTTTGGGTTGATCGAAGGGGGTGTGTTGTGTATGTGGTTAGTGTGAATGGTGCGATTGGGTGGGTCTTTGGTGGTATTTGGGTGGGGTGTGTTGTGGTGTTGTTGGTATATTGTTTAGGCTGGTTGTGGGTGTGTTTGTGTTGTGTGTGTATGTGTGTGGTTTTGTGTTTGAGGTTTGGGTTGTGTGTGGGTGTCTTTTTGAGTGTGAGGGTTTTTGGTGGTGTTGGGGGTGTGTGTTGGTTGGGGTTTTGTGGTTGTTGTGTTTGGTGCGTGGAGGGTGTGGGTTTGTGTTTGTTGTTTGATGGTGTTATGTGATGTGCTGGGTAGTGGTTGTTGGTGTGGGTTGTGTGGACGGTTTGTTTGGTTGGGTTTGATGTGGGTTTGGGTTTGTTGTTTGGTTGTTGTGAGGTGATTTGGTGGGTTGTGGTGTTTGGGTTTGTGTTGGGTTGGTTGTGTATGGTGTATGGTTGGTGTCGTGTGGCTTGTGGGAGTGGTGTGTTTGGGGTTGTGTTGTTGTGGGTGTGGTGTGGTTGTTGAGGTTGTTGGTGGGTGGAGTTGGGTGTTATATTGTCCGTTTGTTTGTTTTTTATTGGTGGGTTATGTAGTGAGTTGGTGATGTGGAAGGATGGTTGGTTGTTTGCTTTCTTGGGATATGGTCTTGGTAGATTGTGTGTGGGGTGGGTGTGTGGTGTCGGGGTTGTTTTTTTGGGTGTTGTGTGGTATGTGGTTTTGGTTTTGTGTGATTGGAGTGTAGGTTTGGTATGTTTTTTGATGTGGGTGATGTGGGGTTTTTTTGTTTGGGTTTTGGTTGTTTATGTTCTGGTTTTCTGTGTGGGGTTTGTGGCAGTGGTGTGTGTTGTTTTTGTAGTTTTGGTTGGTGGAGTGGTTGTTTGTTGTGTTTTTGTTTTTTGGTTTGTGTGTCTATGTTTTAGTTCTGTTTGTGGTGATGGGTTGTGTTGAGTTTTGCTTTGAGTGTGGATTGAGGTGGTATGGGTGTGTGTGGGAGTTTGGATGTTGTGTGGTGTTTGGTTGGGGTTGTGTTTTTTGGTGGGCGTGAGGTGTCGCTTCGTGATGGTAGTTGGTGTGGTAGTGGTTTGGGGGAATTTTGAGTTTGTTTTTTTGCTGAGTATTTTTGTGTGTGATGGGGGGGGTTGAGTAGTGGGTATATTATTGTTTTATGTGGTTGTGGTGGTGTTGTATGTTTGAGTGGTGACTTTTTAGGCTAGGTAGGTTAGGAAGTTTTGTTGGTGTAGTGTTTTAGAGTTGAGATGTGTTTTGGTGTTGGTGGTTTATAGTTTGTTTGTTGTGAGTTTTGTAGTGTTGTGGTTTTGTTATGGGAGGTTTTGGTAATTTTTTGTTTGTGATTTTGTTGGTGTTTGTGGAGGCTTGTTATTTGAATTCGTTTTTTGTTTCTTGGATGGTTCGGTGTTTGTGATGTTTTGGGTGGGGGTTTTTACGTGATTTGGTGTGTGAGGACACGTATTCAGATTATAGGTTATGTTTATTTTTATTGAATTATGTGATGATTAGAATGTATTGCTGTCTTTGTTCTTGCTAGATTTTAGAGTTGTTTGCCTTTACGTTTTTATTTGGTTCTGATAGTATGAGATTAGTTAAATAATAATGTTGTGGTAAGATCTTTTATAGTGAGTTACTATATATTGTTATTATAATTTATATATTATTAGGTTAGATAAAATTTTATTATCATCAAAAGTATTATATAATTTCATTTAAATATATATTATAATTATATACTTTATTAAGATCTAATTAAATTATATACCTTATATAATATTTTTGAGATGTCGTTTATTAGTAGAAAGTTTTATAATATTTTATAAATTAATTAATTTATTATTATGATTAAATTCGTTATAGAATGAAAAATTATCATTATATATTATAAAAATATTATATTAAAAATAATATATTTTGACTATTATTAACGTTATATTTGTAATATTTCGGACTGTATTTATTAATATATATTAATTAAATATTTAATATAATATATATTATAATTTTAATCAATTTTAGTAGTTTTTTATAAGTTTTAAGTATCAACATGAATATTATAAATGATATATTATATAAATTTAGAATATTATTATATATCTATTTGATTTATTATAAAAATAATATAATTTTTATTTTTTTTTGATCATTATATTTTTTATTTAAATATTCTTATCACATAATATTAATTAAATATTTTTAATATATTCATATATTACAATTTAAAAATTATATTATATATATGATATAATTTAATACTAATTATAATAGCTTTCGTATCATAGAAATCACTTTCGGAAACTGTTTTTTAGGCGAAAAATTACTTTCATATCACAGTTTAGAGTTTCGTATTATAGAATATACTTTTGAAAACCGTTTACATTTTGTAATTTCACTTTCGAAAAACAGTTAGAGGTTTCGGATTATTGAATTTATTGTTTTTGAATCGATAACATTAGATTTTAACATTATTAACCTTAAAATCAAAACTATGAGTTCTATTGTGTTTGATTAAGAGTTCTTCAAAAGTTGTGGATTTCACATTTACAAAAGATTTTGTTGGAATTTACGGTGTTTCGTATAGTTGAGCTTTCAGTAACCGTCATGTTTGGTATCAATGTGGAAGCTTTCATGTTTGAGGTTTCGTATCTGAGGTTTCGTAATTCAGAAATCAGGGTTAGAGTTTCGGTTTCGTATTTAAGATTTCATAATTCTGGTTTCGGTTTCGTACTTCAAGGTTTTGTACTTTAAGTTTCGTATTACAGTTACGTATTCAGAGGTTTCGTATTTGAGGTTTCGTATTCCAGTGTCGTAATACAGGTTTGATACTTGAAGGTTTCGTATTCCAAGTTTCATATCCAGAGGTTTCGTATTACACATTTCGTATTCAAAAGCTTTCGTATTCAGAGTTTTTGTAATCCAGTGGATAAGGTTTCGGATATCGAGCTTTCGTATCAATTTGAGGTTTCATAACTTCAAGGTTTTGTATTAAGTTGAGGTTTCGTACCAGTGTGTAATACAAACTGTAATTTGTTGTTACTATTTGATTTCATGATAGCAAGTTTTTATTTCTAAAACAATCCAAGTTTGCATTGTATTCATTAAAACAACTCAAAACATGTCTACTGCAAATCAACAAACACTTGCGGAGTTGGGAGCTGAAAATAGACCTCCGATATTAGAGAAAGAAAGCTATGTGCCATGGGCAAGTCAGTTTTTAAGATTTATTTATAACAAACGGGGAGAAGGAGAATTGATGATGAATTCTATTGATAATGGTCCTTATATAAGGAAAGAGATTGCTGATCCAAATAATGCTACAAAGATAATTCTCGAACTAATGAATAAGTTGTCTCAGCAAAACCAAAATTAATACTATGCAGATATTAAGGTGATGAACTACATTCTTCAAGGAATACCTAATGATATCTACAACTCTGTGGATGCTTGCAAAGATGCTCAAACCATGTAGAACAGAATCAAAAGATTGATGCAAGGTACAAACATAAGCAAGTAGGAGAGAAACTCAAGGCTCTTGAATGAGTTTGATAAATTTGTGGCTGAGGATGGTGAATCATTGACATCCGTGTATGAGAGGTTTTTCAAACATCATAATGTTCATGGATCCGAAATAAGTACTCCCAGTGAATTTCCATCAAACACAAATTCCTTAATCATTGGCAAACCGAGTGGAGCATCTTTGTCCACCTTGTTTGTTTAAAAATTATTATTATCAAAGAACAACATTTTGATGTTTTGTATGATTACATGAGTTAATTTGAACCCCAAGTTAAAGCGTCCAAAGCAAATAAAGCTGCAAGGAATCGTGATCCATTGGCTTTAGTTGCAAATTCACAAGCAAGTCCGTCATATTCTCATTCACCACAACCATACTATGTCACTCATCCGTCATTCGTGATTGATAACGATGATGATTATTAAGGGGAGATAGAAGGAGATGCTTAAGAAGACAAGCTTTCAACTGCAATGATGTTATTGGCAAGAGCTATTACTCAACGTTATTCAACTCCTACCAATAATCGTCTTCATACATCATCAAACACAATGAACAAGTGTTAATCCAGATGGTCGTTATGGATATACAAGCAAGAAGGAATAAGAATGTTGCTATGATTGGGAATGGCTATATAGTTAATATATTGAAATGCAGGTAAGAACAAATAGGAATCATGCACTAATGCAAGCAATGGTTTTTGTTTAGTCGATTAAAAGAATATATAACATAATGTTGAAGGAGGGTTCCAAGAAACAGAGTCAACTCCAGGAAAGACCAAAAACGTTCAGTTCTACAATTGCAATGGAAAATGCACTATGCTCTGAGGATGTCAATAAAAACCCAAAGTTCGTGGTGATGCAAAGTATTTTAGGGAGAAGATGCTACTCGCAACCAAATATGAAGATGGAGTGCATCTAGATGAAGAGGAAAATGATTTTATGCCTGACAATGCTTATGGAGATAATACGTTGGAAGAGCTATATGCAGCAGTGATCATGATGGTACGCATTCAACCTGATTGTTGATAAGTCTGATGCTGAACCGACTTATGATGCTGAGTTCATCAGTGAGGTAAATTCTTCTCAAATCAATATGATCAATGGATTACTCTCAAAGAGTGATCATGATCAATGCATCGTGAGAAACTCGAAACTATTATACACACATCCGCTGATGATCAAATTGATCCTAATATCATTTTTGATGATCCTTATGTGGACTATAATAGTGGACAAGCTGAAAATGATACAAATGATCATGATTAATCTCTTCATGATTTTGAATCCCTGATAAACAATGTTCAAGTTGAAGCTGAAAATCAACGTAAAATGAATAATTGAACTGAAAAAGCAAAAAGAGTTGCTACAACAAGAACTTGAGACATGTAAGGAACGGGTTAAAGAATTTGAAAACAAACCAAATCAATTTTTAAATTACAAAGACGCATATGAGGAGTTGCAAAATGAAACAAATGTTGAAAAGGAACAACTTTTAAATGAAAAAGAAGAGATTCGAGATCAGCTTCTAAAAACACAAGACGAGACTTTGAAAATAAAACATGAAACTGATTCGTTCAAAAAGGCTTTCAAAGAAAGAGAGAACAAGTATCTTGAGGATATTGTTTCATTAGAAGAAAAACTCAGATCTCATGATCGAATTGTTTATAAAATGTCACATTCACTTCAAACAATTCATATGCTTGATAAAAAACCAAATAAGGTTTATGATCCACATTTGAAAACTGGGTTGGGTTATGAAAATCCAGAACGTCTAAAGAAAGTCATTAAAGCACAACCTAAGATTTATAATGGCAACAATCTCAACAATAATAAAGTGAGAATTGATTTACCTGATTATAAGGAAACTCTTGAGGGCGTGGAAGAAAATCAATTGAAGATGAAAGATAAAATAATTCCACTTGATTGTCCAAAATTAAATGCGCTTTATGAATCATTTGTTCCTCAAACGTAAATTTTTGCTGAACAAACTTATTTTTCATCTGCTTCTACTTCTAATGTATCTTCTGAATCAAGTTTGAAGAAGTCGGACTTACCTCCTAAAAAGATGCCAAATGAGAGTAAATTGCTAATTTTTTTTGTTAATATGGATAATGAAATCAAAGAGTTAGGAAAACTCATTAATATTCATCATAAAATGGACAAAGACAACAATTTTATCTATGACATTAAAGCTGATATAAGACGCATTTTTACTCTAGAGGTAGTTCCAATTTCAAGAACATTGAATGAATGCTCAACTAAAATAAAACAAGAGATTACAACAGAGGTACATGAGATGTTGTAAATTTTTGAGTCATTAGAAAGAAAAGTTGAGGAGGAATCACAAAAAGATGAATTTTTCCAAAATAAAATTGATCGACTTTTAGAAGCATCATTAGAAAGAGAAGTTAAGGATTGTGTGCTAATTCTATTGAACAACAGAAAAATGAAATTTTGATGATTGAAATGGATAAAATCTCCAATAAGTCCAAAGATATCCAAGCAAATTTGCTCAAACGAATCAAAATTCTTGAAAATGATTTTCAACGATCTCAAGCGCAAAGCATTGATTTTGAATTAAAATTGCAACATCAAAAAGAGAAAATTACTTGTGATATCTCTTGGAAGTCAAAAATGGCAAAGTTTAATGGTGAAAATGTGTCGTTGAATATTCAAATTGAATCTTTGGTCCAAGAACGTGAAAAGATAAAACTTGAATATCAAAAGCTTTTCAACTCAATCAAAACGAAACGTGTTCAACATCAACGAGAAGTTGATGAGTTAATTGAAAATGTCAATCAAAATACATATGCTTATGGTGATGTGCGTTCTAAAAATCAAGATCTTTTTATGACAATTTCTGAGCTCAAAGCTAAGCTTAAAACTGCTGAAAAAGGAAAGAATGTGAACACTATGTTTGACAAATCTGCGACATTAAAGAAACTAATATGTGTAACATCGTTGAACAAAAATAAAGATTAAAGGCTAAGATGGTTTCTAAGGTTGATGCCAAAACCAGTCACTTCAAATTCTAAACCTAAAAATGAGCAGGATAAGAAAAAGAATGCGAATGTACTCGCAAGAGGAATGTATAGAGTCATAAAAACAGAAACACAAACGCCAGTTGCTAAATCTAACATGTTTTCTTTTAATTCCACAGGAGTAGCGAGTTTTAGTAGTGTTAGAAGACCAAATTCTAAGGACAATAATTTGAAGAAAAGAGTCTTGCAGCACACTAAGTCTAAGAGCACTTCTAAGGATGTCAAGAAATCTCATAGTAGTGTTAGTTTAGTTTCTAATAAGCATGATACATTAAATTCGAATGTTTCTGAATTAAACGCAAATGTATTAAAAGCGAAAACCGTAAGCATTGTGCATCATGGTTTGAATCTTATATGTGTTTCATGTGGCAATGATGTTTTTATGATCTCTCATGATAAATGTGTTGCTCGTTATGCTTTGTTTGTGAATTCTAGGGTAAAAAGAGCCTTATTTACCTCCCTTGTAGCCGCGAAATCTAGTAAATTAAGAGCTACTACTGTAGTTGCGAAATCTAGGTTTAGTGTTTCTACCCCCCCAAGCAACAAATAAGGTCTCTCGTGCATCGTCACTAACTCCAGAATGAAGTCAAAGTAGGACACTTAGTACTTACATAAAAACAAAAATTAAAACGAGTAGGAAGTGGCAGAAATGGTTTGAACATCAACCAAGCTTCAATTGGTCACCTAAGAGTTCAACTGCACAAACACCATCAAGTGTTACTAAGAGTAGTACTAGTCCTAGAACTCACTCTAGAACAATGGTTATCAAACCACAATGGGTAGCCAAACTGTCCACTCTTCCATATGTTTTTTCTTCATGTGGTGCAGGTGATCCAGATCGTCCTTTGAATTGTTGATAGCGGCTATTCAAAGCACATGACTAGAAATCTTAAACAGCTAAGAAATTTTGTTGAGAAATTCATGGGCACGGTCCGCTTTGGAAATGATCACTTCGCAGCAATCAGTGGATATAGAGATTATGTTCAAGGAAATCTCACGATATGTCACGTATACTATGTTAAGGGCCTAGGACATAATCTTTTCTCGGTCGGACAATTTTGTAATGGAGATCTTGAAGTAGCCTTTCGTTATAACACTTGCTATGTTCGGAATTTGGAGGGTGAAGATTTACTTACCGGTTCTCGTGATTCTAATCTCTACACCATCTCCATTTCTGAAATGACAGCTTCATCTTCAGTTTGCTTAATGTCCAAAGCCACTTAAACAAAATCATGGTTATGGCACCGTTGACTTTTTCATTTAAATTTCGGTACCATTAATCATCTCACTAAACAAGATCTAGTTGATGGGCTTCCGAAGTTTAAGTATGATAAAGATCACTTTTGTTCTGCTTGTGAGCAAAGGAAGATTAAAAAGGCTATATTCCCACCTAAGTTAGTTCCAAGTACAAATTCCAAACTTAAATTAATTCATATGGATTTGTGTGGGCCAATGAGGGTTGAAACCATTAACGGCAAAAGATATATTCTAATTATTGTCGATAACTACTCCCGTTATACTTGGGTGTATTTTCTTCACACAAAAGATGAGGCTTCAGAGATGATCATTAAGTTTATTAATCAGATTCAACGAAATATGAAGCTTCAAGTCTTGAAGGTCCGATTTGATAATGGAACTGAGTTCAAAAACGAGAAACTGAGGTCTTACTATGAAAATCTAGGCATTATTCATCAAAAGTTAATTGCTCGAACGCCTCAGCAAAATGGTGTTGTTGAACATAGAAATCAAACACTTGTAGGGGCTGCAAGAACAATGCTTATTTTTTCAAGATCACCAGAATTCCTATGGGCTGAAGCTATTTCCAAAGCTTGTTTTACTCAAAATCGCTCTTTAGTACACACAAGGTACAACAAAACGCCTTATGAGCTGATAAAGGGTAGAGAACCTAATGTTGAATACTTTTATGTGTTCGGTTCTTTATGTTAACTGACAAATGATCATGATGACCTTGGGAAGATGAAGCCAAAGGCAGACAATGGTATCTTTATTGGCTACTCTGAGTCATTAAGAGGGTATCACATTTATAACCGCAGAACAAGAAAGATAATAGAAACCATTCATTTGAAATTTAATAAGCTCACAACAATGGCTTCTGAATGCAACAATTTACGACCCACTCTCAACTACTTGAACTTTTAAGATTCATCAGAAGATTCGACTTAATACCATCAAAAGAAGACTTGGATAATTTGTTTGGTCCTCTATATGAAGAATACGAAGAGATGAGAACTCCTAAAGTGTCAAACAATTCCGCTACAAATACTCTCAATAATGATGACACTCCTTCATATTCTTCAATCATCGTTGAAGACCATGAAGCTCCTCATTTAGTATCCTCGTCAGAAAAAACAATTGCTAATGAACTAATGCGTAATTTACTTTAAAATATATTTTATTCAAGTTTTAAATTTATAAAACTCGTTCTACCTTTACAAACGCACTAACGGGCAGAGAACCCGGTCATGAGTAGTGTAGAGATGGTAAATCCGAGGTCGTCCCAAGAGTAGTTTATTAAGGAAATAAGACTAAAAGAAAGAGATAAATATATTTAGTAAATTGTGATTTGACAGTAACAAAGAAAATACTAGGATAAAGGGTATACCATTATTGAATTAACTCAAATGATTCTCGACTTCCCTCTTGGGGCAATTTATTATTATGATAATCTGAGGTAACACTAAGCTAAGACGGACATCCTTGTTTAGCCTATGATCCCTAGGTGGAATGGACACGTGAGGGGAATTGACCTATTCCTAGTTTACAGTGATTAATTCCTCTCGTAATTGTTAGGAAAATTATGACTCAAATGTGTATCACGCCTAATGCCATAGCTAGATCCTATGGCAAGGGATTAGAATTGAACTGCAATCAAACTAATGTTGATGGCACAAAATGCTAAATTTCTGTCTTAAGATAAGGGTTATGGTCAAACCACCAATGTATATGGATACTACAATTGGCGAATTGAGAACAACTGAGTGAAGAGTGTATCTTTACACTCAGAGTTCTCGCATCCTTAATTCGAAACCAAAATGAAGATCTTGTAACAAAAGCTTAATAAATGCTATGATAATAATAACAAGAGAAGTGGAGAAACCAAATGAAAATAGAACAATAATGATGTAACACCCCCAAAATTGGGTCGCAACAGAATGTATTTTCGGGAGCGTTACTTCATGATCCTATTGCACAAGTCAGGAGAGAACGACCTCTAACTGAGTCGTTTGAAAAGAAATCTTGTAAATTTAGACTCCAATGCACATCAAGTATGTCATACATCTATTTTGCCTGAGAAAAACATACTTAAAAGTGTCAACATTAAAGTTGGTGAGTTCATAGGTTTTTGTAAGTATGAATGTAAATCCCAAAACTATATATATAGGTTTACTGTGTTACAAGTTTCGCCCATACAAGACTTGCAACGCATAAACCTACATATATAGGTTTCCTTATATAAAATCCCAAAATGTTTCAAGTATATATTGTAATGAACACGATATCCCAAAATATTTCAAGTAGATATTATAATGAACACAATATCCAAAAAATGTTTCAAGTAGATATTATAATGAAAGATATTATAATGAGCACAATATCCCAATAACTTTCAAGTATCTTATATTGCCTAGTATGCAACATAAATATTCATGTGTGTATAAACAATGACTTACGATTTCTCTAAGTTCATGGAAACTGCGACGTAGACTTGTAAGTATGCCACTTTATTCAAGGCACGGTAAATGTTCATTAGTATATAGTTGTTGGTCGTGTAGACACCAATCCATTCATATCCGACATGGTATAACGTTCGTTTGTTCGATCTCGAACTAAAGAGAGCTAATCACCCGAACGGGGGTTGTCAATCCCCAATAGATCTATTTTATAACATTTGCGCTCACCCTCCAAGTGAATTATAGTTCATGCAACCTAAGCTAATCCGTAATCATTCGAGTAAGAGTCAAGTATGTGTTTACGTCCATAAATTAAACCAAGTATTTTATCTCATCGCGAGATATATAAATAAGTGTATAAATCAATTTGTAATCAACCAAGTAAATGTATTTATAATCAAGCATGTTCTCACCCCAAAACTTATAAAACAAATCATGTAAAACGTGGGGTTATGAACTCACCTCGAGTGAGCTAATATCAAGTATATCACGCAAAATGCGTCTGATGATCGCCGAATGCAACCTAATCCAATATAGGTCGTATGAGTACTCGAGTACGTTGTCTAACAACTACCATATATAATCCTATTTAGTTATCATCATACTATCGTTCGGGCTATCATAATTAAGAGGTCATGACATGACGTACGAGGAGCTAGGATACTTTAAATCGTAAATCCAACAACTCGTCAATACGCCATCCGAAGAGGCCTCATTATGAAATTCCCTAGTAATATAGCACTTTGGTAACTATAACACATATATTTCTATATAGCTACATCACCATCTAATCGTTTTAGTGAAATCATATTTATAAAGTAAAAACGTTTATAAATACGCCTTTAGCAAAAATGACATAACTTTGTCGTTTTAAGTCCGTTTATCGCGTTTCTTACGTCCATGCTTTCGTATTAAGACAAGAAATCATAATATTACATTTTTAGGTTTTTAAGATTCTATGGTGAATAGTGTTTTTACTGTTCATTACAGGTTATAACTTATTAACGCAAAACCCGTAAATATCGTATCTTATTCGTTATAGCTTCGTTTTTAGCGATTCTTTCGAGCACGTTCTCGTAATTGAAAGTTTTATCATATTATTGATGTTTACAAAGTATAAGTTTCTGCCATGAATAGTAACTTTTATAAAAATTGTTTTATAAAGTATTTAGCGTCGTAAAACTCGTATTTAGCGTATCTTCTTCGTTATTAATCAGTTTTTCGAGTTTCTTATCATTTTGGAATCCTCATGAGATGTACTATCTTTATAAAACATAATGTGGATACTTTATTTTTTGTCCCAAAACAGAAAGTTTTGAAGTTGGTGATAAAAACTTGTTTTAAACTTGATTTTGTACTATTTAGCTTCAACACCTTGTTACAAATACTTTACAATACTTGTGTCTTATGTCTTACATATATTAGATCCATTAGTTCATATTTTGCCCAACTGTTCAAGATAAAAAGTGTTCTAATCTCACTTTTAATCAAAACTTATTAAAGAAACCCTAAATGGTGATTTAACTATATAAACATAATATATGGATAAATCAAAGAAAGTAAATGAAGTAGGGTTCTTAGATAACCTTGATGTGTAGGAGGATGAAGGACAACCAAATCTAAACCCTTGTTTAGCAAAGAAACCCTAGCTTTAATTCCAACCAAAACCCTAATCCCAACCAAAACCCTAATCTTGCAAAATCTTGCTAAAATCTCTTCAAAGTTTAACCAACCCTTCAATTCTTCTTAGAATACCTTATATATGATATGATAATTCTTGTATAATGATAGAAAATCAAGCAATGGATCACCCTAGGAACCCTTAAAATGACGTGGGTAAAAGGAGAGACAAAGAGATTGATTTTGTGATTTATTTACTAAGTAAGGAAGTGAATGAGTTTTCTATCACCCTTGCATGCCTATTTATACTACTTAGGGATCATATGAGATATTTTGTGAGCCAAGTGGAATCATGCAAGGTGGCTTGGTTCTTGTAACTTATTAGAAGAAGTTAGAGCTTATCTTGGATAAGATAATGACTAGTCATGGTTCAAGTTGCATGTGCTAGATATTTGTGAAGCTTCATGGTGCCTTCTTGGCCTTCTAGATACTAATATACATGTTCTTATGCTAGGGGAGGGCTTGGAAATATCTTTTGATCTTTTACTTAGTGTATAAATGTATTATTTGAGGTATAATGTGGTATAGATTTAATAAAATGTATAACTTGCACATGGTAGGGTTTGATTTGAATTATTTCATGAATAATATGTATAAAGTGATAAATACTTGAAGTTTTAAATAAACTTTGAGTATTAGGTTAAATTTTGGGTATTTGATGAAGCGTAGATAAGTTTACGTGGTTCCGGGAACGCCTAATCGCATTTTATCGCGAAACGTAAGCAATTTACGTAACCAATAAAAATAAAATGAACAAAGTTAATAATTATCCTCAAAATAATTACATAACACTTGCTTGATGTAGACATTTAATCGTTTGATGCCCGTTTACATTGAACGATAATTTTTAGCTTACGCGATTTAGCTTAACTTTTACGATTAAAAGCAAATGCGTACAATACTAAAAATAACTTGTGAATTTATTGACGTCGTATATGACCCTAAAACACGGGGTGTTATAGTCTCCCCCCGTTAAATGAGCCTTGTCCTCAAGGCTTAAGATGCGGCACTTGACGATGGTGTGGTCTTTGTGAAGAGGTGTGGGAATTTTTTTTATATGAATAGTGACCCCAACGGTCATGAACAGTGACTCCAACGGTCACTGAACAGTGACCAACGGTCACTTCTTCCTCTTTAAATACCAAATTCTTATCCTCCATTTCTCCACACAACACTAAATCTTTCACTTGCATTTCTCTTATCCAATCCTCTCAAAATGTTGCATATCATCACACTCTTGGCGATGGCGAGCGCGGTAGCACTCGGCATTTATCTTGCCTACGTCCCATATGAAGAAGAATTTTAGTATCTGGCCTTTATTCTAGCGACTCTCGTGCCCCTTATCATCCTTGCTATTGGCGTGGATCTATGCTTGAAGAACTAGATATTATTGTTAGGGATGGGTTGTAATAAAACTTGCATTTCCTTTATGTTCTTATGTAATCTTATTTCTAAGATAATAAATGAATGTTGTGGCAACAAATCTATTTGTTATTTTATTTATGTCTTTACGAATATTTCGTTACCATGCTTAGTAAATCGTTTGCATTCCCCTTTTAAATTGCTTTATCTTGAGCATTCAAGATTTGTGACGGTGGTTTAATATTTATTGTTGCGTCTAAGGCTCGGCCCCTAGTGGCTTATTCGTTCACTTCGGCTTAACGCGTCGGTTATAACATCTTTCTTAGGGTGATAACGAATTTATAACTATGGTGGTGTAAGAGTTTACTTAGTGATTATTATTGTTAGTTTGGTTCTTCGTGATGATTACATTTTATGAATACGCACGCAAAACTTGGTATAAATAGAGAATTGTCTTTTGACAAGAAGTTTTAAGGTGACTACTCTCAGCATGGCATTGTACTTCCCTGAATTATACATAGGTGATCAAGTTATGTATATTTGAGGGCTAACGATGCAACACTCATTTTCGTCAAAATAGTGTTGTAATTTGACTTGCAAAATAGAAAGTTAAAGTAAAGTAGACAAAATTTTTGCAATACATTAATTGATAGATAATTTGAAATCATTCGGTACAATAGAAATTTAAGCGAAAGTACAACGAGAATTCTTAAAGAAATGAAGTCTAAGCATTGGTATTATCTTCCATGTCGTCAAGGTCTTGATTGGTTTCTCCTCCTACTAAGGCAAGCACCCTTCCACGTGTTTCAGTACCTCTAGCTTGGTTTCCATTCTTTAACTCCGGGCAATCACTCTTGTAGTGCCCTTGATTCCCACATTCGTAGCAAGTGAGGGTTCTCTGATTGTTAGTAGCAGCAGAACTCCAACAGTCTCTGGTCAGATGACCGACCCTCTTGCAGTTTGCGCATTTTACAGTGCATGGGCCATTGTGATGAAACTTGCACTTGTTGCACAATGGAAGAGTCCCAGCATACTCCTTCCTTTCACCAGTCCCAGCGGCGTAAGCTTGAGCCACATTCTGCCTCTTGGAAAGTTGTTGTTGAGTTTGGTTGTTGTTATCAAGTTTCCTCTTGTTCTCAGCTTGTCTTTCAGCAAGAGTGCTGATTTTCTTATCCATTAGTTCGGTGGCGAACTCAATGGCATCTTGCATAGTCTTCGGCTTAGTTGCCATCACACTGCCATGGATCATGTCGGGCAAGCCACCGACATATTTCTCAACCTTGTCCGACTCTTCCGGAAACATCCGATCGCACATTAGTGCCAGTTCTTGGAAACGTTGGTTATAGGTTACCACATCGGTACCCTTCACCTTCAGATTCCACATTTCAAACTCAATCTTCTTAATTTCACCCCTCGGGCAGTACTTGTCTGTCATCATCTTCTTCAACGTTTTCCATGGCATTGCATGGGCAACTTCCGGAGTAGTAGTCTTAACGTGAGAGTTCCACCACGTCAAGGCATTTTCTTGCAGAGTACAAGTCGCAAATTTGACTTGGCATGCTACTGTGCAGTTGCTTATACTGAAGACAGACTCTATCTTTTCGAACCACTGAGTGAGTCCGACAACTCCCTCAGTGCCCTTAAAATTTAAGGGTTTGCACTTCAGGAAATCCGGGTAGGTGCATTCACGAGCAGCGTGTTCATTCCTTCTGACACCCGTTCCTGAAGTATGGCTGTCGTCGCCATTTCTGTTTGCATCTCGTGCTACCAGTGCAGCAGTAACACCTTGGTCAATCATTGCCTGAAGTTGGGCATTGGTGACAGTTGTGGTGGTAAGATTTTCTGTACCTGGTGTTGACCTTGTGGCTCTCTTTGGTGCCATTTCCTTCAAAATCCCAAAAATGTAAAATTTGTTTATTTCCCAAAAGTCATGCTCCGAAATAGAGTGTTGTGAAGTGATGTATGGTCAATATGAATGTGCGCTCATGGCATAAATGGATGATGGTAAGATATCATATTCGATAGCTTAATGTTTAGGTATCGTTTTAGAACCTATGAGCTTATAGTACTACCTTGCCTAAAGGAATGTTCTAGTGTTTATATAAATAACCCTTATATAAATAATTGTAGGATACACACAAGGTAGGGTAAGTATGTATATATATGCATATATATATACCTAAGTCACGTCCGCAAGTAAGCAAGTAGTGTGTCTGCACATATCAGACAAATATTCATATAGTGGTCTTACCACTATAATTACACATAATTATTTCACATAAAGCCTCACGAGTCCTAACCATCCTCGAGGGAATTTATCAAGTACCTCGAGTTGTGTAACAATCTTGTCATGGCTCCATCTCGCAACTCATCAAACAAGAACTGTCTTGAGATGCAGTCATGAATTGGTACACATCTCGACCTAATTAATAAATTTACTCGACGTTGGACAATACTCGAATTTTTATGCTCATCTAACTTCACATAGTTATCATATTGCATGCACATTATGCATGGTCTTGAGGCTATGGTGCAACCCACCATACCTCAGCAGGGTTCTAGTGTTTGTCTATCCTACGAACATGTATATAAATCATGTAAGCATCTAGTATGACCAACTATTGCAACAAATAGTGTATGTATGTCTCGTAAAAATCTTTTGAAAATGTGATCGTTGAAAGTGGTTATAGTTTAGGTAAAATTCAACCTAGTTCTCTATAACCTTGGCTCTGATTACCAATCTGTAACACCCCCAAAATTGGGTCGCAGCGGAATGTATTTCCAGGAGCGTTACTTCATGATCCCATTGCACAAGTCAGGAGAGAACGAACTCTAACTGAGTCGTTTGAAAAGAAATCTTGTAGATTTGGACTCCAATGCACATCAAGTATGTCATACATCTATTTCACCTGAGAAAAACATGCTTAAAAGTGTCAACATTAAAGTTGGTGAGTTCATAGGTTTTTGTAAGTATGAATGTAAATCCCAAAACTATATATATAGGTTTACTGTGTTACAAGTTTCGCCCATACAAGACTTGCAACGCATAAACCTACATATATAGGTTTACTTATATAAAATCCCAAAATGTTTCAAGTATATATTGTAATGAACACGATATCCCAAAATGTTTCAAGTAGATATTATAATGAACACAATATCCAAAAATGTTTCAAGTAGATATTATAATGAGCACAATATCCCAATTAGTTTCAAGTATGTAAGAGAAATGATTACGATTACTCTAAGTTCATGGAAACTGCGACGTAGACTTGTAAGTATGCCACTTTATTCAAGGCACGGTAAATGTTCATTAGTATATAGTTGTTGGTCATGTAGACACCAATCCATTCATATCCGACATGGTATAACGTTCGTTAGTTCGATCTCGAACTAGTGAGAGCTAATCACCCGAACGGGGGTTGTCAATCCCCAATAGATCTATTTTATAACATTCGCGCTCACCCTCCAAGTGATTTACAGTTCATGAAACCTAAGCTAATCCGTAATTATTCGAGTAAAAGTCAAGTATGTGTTTACGTCCAAAAAGTAAACCAAGTATTGTATCTCATCGCATGACAAGTAAAGAAGTGCATAAATCAATTTGTAATCAACCAAGTAAATGTATTTATAATCAAGCATGTTCTCACCCCAAAACTTATAAAACAAATCATGTAAAACGTGGGGTTATGAACTCACCTCGAGTGAGCTAATATCAAGTATATCACGCAAAATGCGTCCGATAATCGCCGAATGCAACCTAATCCAATATAGGTCGTATGAGTACTCGAGTAAGTATGTTGTCTAACAAATACCATATTATAATAATACATTTAGTTAATTACATCATACTAGCGTTTCAGGCTTTCATATTAAGTGGTCATGACATGGCGTGCGAGGAGCTAGGATACTTTAAATCGTAAATCCATATCTCGTCATTGCGCCATCCGACAGAGGCCTCATTATGCAAAATTCCCTTAATATTTATAGAACTTTGGTAACTATAAAACATATATATCTATATAGCTATATCACCATCTAATCATTTTAGCGAAATCATATTTATAAGGTAAAAACGTTTATAATTACGCCTTTTAGCAAAAATGACTCTTAAACTTCGTTGTTTTTAGTCCGTTTCTGCGTTTATTTTTGCCCACGCTTTCGTAGTAAGAGAGTGTCATAAATATCACATTTTTAGGTTTTTATGATTCTGATGTAAATAGTGTTTTTATGTTAATTCACAACTATAAACTCATTTTTTTCGTTTTAATTAGCGTATAAACGTGTAAACGTCGTATCTTATTGTTATAGCTTCCGTTTTAGGATTCATTCCAGCACGATCTCGAAATTATAAAGTTTTAATAATATTATTGATGTTTTCATGTATAGTTCTGCAGAATAGTAACTTTTATAAAATAGTTTTTATAGAGTATTAACTATCGTAAATCATCGTATATATCGTATCTTCTTCGTATAATCGGTTTTTCGAGTTCTTTATGACCCCACGATCCTTGTGACATGTAGTATTTTATAAAATCATAAAATATATATGTAAATTTCGAACTCCAAACAGCCCCTTTAGATATTTTTCTCAAAATGTGTTTAAAACTTGTTTTTAGGACTTTTTAGCTTTACCACTTTGTTACAAATCCATTAGAACCCTTAATATCTTATGTCTTATTATCATGGGTCCTTAGTATATGTTTAATCCAATGATTATCCAAAATTATAAAATTTACAACGGAAATAAGTTCCTTGATGGTGATTATACTCATAGACATATATATGCATAAAATGATGAATGTAAAGACATAAAGGGTTTTAGATAACCTTAGAGTGATGAAATATGATACCCAACACAATCTAAACCCTTGTTTAGATTGTAAACCCAAGCTTGTAAGATCTTGATTTCCTAAACCCTAACTTTGCATTTTCTTGCTTAACACTTGTAGAGGTTAAGCAAAAGCCTTCAAACTTCTTTCTTAGGACTTCTAGATATATGTAGGTATGTATGTAATGTGTTATATAAAATTTGATTTATGATTTGGGTGTGTTTGGTGTTGCTGTAGCCAAGAGAGGGAGGAGGGGAGAGATTTTGTGATGAAATTTGTAAAGAAATGTAAGTTATGATTTTGTAGTCTAGTTAGGGTATATATAGGGGTTAACTAGGGTTAAGGAACTCTAGTTAAGTCTAACTAGGGTAAGGTTAAGGTATATCTAAAGATTATTTTAATAAATATCTAATATAATATCTAATAAATATCTAGGTTTTAAAAATGTGTGTAAAGTAATTTCCGGGTATGCTTAAAAGTATTTTTTCAATTGCGAAAACGTAAAACGTCTTACGCAACCAATAAAAATAAATATAAAAAGTTAATTATTACTTTCATAAAAATAATATATTGCTTGCTTGACGAAAACTTTAATTCGTTTGGTGTCCGATTACGCTAAACGATAATTTTTTAACTTACGCGATTTAACTTAACTATTAAAATTAAAAGCGAACGCGTACGAGAAAAAAAATAATTAGTGAAATATATGACGTCGTAAATGACCTGAAATCGAAATGTTACAATGCTGAAATGTAAACACTACACACACACCACCCTTACCTTTAGCTCATTTTTAACCTTTTTAAATGACCCCATAACTCGTTAAACTATTATAAGACATACGTGACCATCCTAAATAGTTTTTAAAGATACTTTCTATATTCACCCTAGGTTAAGTATCGAGGCCCGTAAGCTATGCCTCATACTCACCTCGCCATCAGCTATGCGTCTGATTTGCAACCTTATAATTTTCTAAGTCTGAAAAATAGCCTTGTGACTCGTACGTATTTAGCCCTATTATTAACTACTAAGACGACCTCGTTGATTAAAACTTAAAAGATGAACATTTTAGACGACCTAGCGGACGATTTAAATATGCTTTTATTTTTCAATATCATCAACTAACGAAACCATAATTTAATTGTAAAACTCTATGTTACCTCATGTTAAGAGTTAGTAATACATAAGTTTAATTCAAAGAGTAAACGTCGATGTTTCGTCTAATTATTTAACGCACTTAGAGACCAAACCAAGGGCTGACCTAAACTAATATTTTAAAGTATATTCGACCTAGTTTCTTAAATGTCCGAAGTCGTAAATTATATACTTATGGTTTGACCGCATTGACCCGATAAAGTTGATCATTTTTAATCAAGAAACTATTTTCAAACGTCACTATTTTAAATAAAGTTCAAGCACTCACTAGGGACGAGATTGCAAGTATTTATATTATTATTCTTTCATTTAGTGAATATGTAATATTTATTCATAGGTTGCGGTTAAAGTCTTTTGCATCGTTTTTCGTGCCACTACCTTGCCATTTCGTTATCATTAGTTAAGGTGAGTTTATAGTCCCCACTTTTATACATTTTCAATCATTTATCAAATCTCGAGGATTAGATCATGTTTGTTTTACAACATGGATGCAAGTACATTTTAAATTCAAATATTACGAGTTTGCCTAAATAGCTATAACCCACTATGCCCATCATCATGAACTGTTAATTGCATAGATGTAATTGTTAATTGCAGTACTTTTGTGTGCGCGAATGTTATGATTAGATCTATTTGGGATTAACATCCCCGTTCGGGCAAGTAGCGCTTGCTAGTTTACCGGTTGGCCGAGAACGACGAACGTATACCATTTGGATTCATGGATGTTACGGGTTGAACATCCACATTGGGCAAAGTCATTTATATGTATTAGATATACATACATTGTTTAGCTTCGGTGTCATGAGCTTAGTGCATTTCGTAATACATTTTTGTGATATTGTATTTGTTACTTTATTACAGGGAAATCTTGCTATCCACTTCATTAACTTTATAAACCTATAAATTCACCAACATTATTGTTGACAGTTTAAACATGTTTTCTCAGGTCAATAAGGTACAAGTCATGGATACATTGGCTGGTCGTCAGTCGAAGTCACATTATCATAAAGATTTGCATGCATTACATTTTGAAATATTGTTATGTTGTGAAATCTTTATTTTTACAAGATAAACAAGTTAAGCCCATGAGCTTTTTGTATCGAACCATTTATGAAATCTAATGTATCAGTTTTTAAACGACCCTTATAATGGTCGTTCTCATAACTTGTGCTATTGATCTATGAAGTAATACCCCCGGAACATCATATTCTGCTATGGCCCATTTTGGGGGTGTTACAGATTGGTATCAAAGCAAAGGTTATAGAGAACCAGGTCAAACGTTTTTTTTACTTGGTCTATAACCGTTTTCAAACATTGCATCATTCAAAAGTTTTTCGAAGGGACATACAGTACTTAGATGCATTTAGTATACATGCGTACATGTCATACATCATTTAGCATTAGTTGATTGTACTAAGTGCTTACATAAGTTATATACGTGTTTATAATACATTACATATGTTACTAATGGGATTATATAATATACTTATTCAAGTTTATATTATGGTTACAGATTTGCCATGTCTTTAGACAATGCTTCATCCACTGTTACCTATACATCCGTATCTTTTGGTCCAAGCGAGCCATCAGCATGGGGTATTTCACTCGTGAATGCTGACGAGATCCCGGATGTGGACCCATACGAGGAGGTCGCCCAACAAGGGCAGACACACCCACTGTCACCCGCCTATGTACCGGATCCTATGGAGTTGGACGAGCATGTACCACTATATGCTCTAGAGCCAGAGCACCCAGAGCATCACATACTATCTGATGATGACATCCAGGCCGAGGATCAGTCAAATGCTGAAGATGCTTCACTGACGGCTGAGTCACTTGGATACAGTGCGGACTCAGATCCAATAGAGAATGACACTGATGTAGATTCTATTGATTATCCTAACGAGCCAGGGACTGACGATGAGGATTCTGGGCAGGATGATGACGAGGATCCTGAGGAGGATCCCAGTGAGGAGCATGAGTCTGAGGATGAGCAGGATTCTAATGAGATTGAGCCCTTTGAGGAGGATGAGATTGCTGGTACCCCATCATCACCTGGACGCTGTGGAGCGAGGGTATCTGTTAGACCTCAGCCACCCATGGCCGCTTCTACCCAGGCACCTATTGATGCATGTACTACCAGATCACCTTCAGTTCTACTACCACCTACCAGTCCTACCTATGACCGGGTGCCACTAGGTCATAGGGCGGCCATGATCCGTATGAGAAAGGACATCCCCGTAGAGGACCAGCCACCTCAGAGGAGATTTGTAATTACTGCTCCCCCACCTGGGTGTGATGTAGCAAAGAGTTCTGATGCTGCTGCTGCTAGAGCACCTAGAGGTTAGTATGATTTCATTGATGTTGTTGAGGCCGGACAAGGTTTGGTTCGTAGCTCTGGTCATGATACCCAGACCATTGCTAGAGCTGCTGACAGGGCCGAGGATGTAGGTTATGTTAGAGCTTTACAGGCTTCTAAGCATAGGATGATGACTTACATGGAGGAAGTCAATTTAAGGGTGAGCTACCAGGCACAGGTTCGCAGGAAGGAGAGTGAGGAGTTCTACACACAGCTTCTTGACGCTCAGACTGACCGTAGAAACATCAGACTCGAGATTGATATAGTGAGAGGTTAGAGGACTGCTTACGAGACAGAGTTGCATGAGGTACGCCAGGCTTACCTTAGTTCCAAGGCTCAAAACAGGGCATTATTGGCACGACTTGAGACACTAGAGACTCACATAAGTCGTATGGAGTGGCAGCGCCAAAGAGTTGAGGATGATGTTGTCAGACAGATCATGCGTACCCAGGTGCTAGAGGCTAGAGCTCGGATTGATACGGTGGAGGACGCCGATAGTAGCTGTTAGTTGTA
>BQNB010009789.1:67960-84315 GCA_026074375.1 Tanacetum coccineum
TCACTCTAAAGATGAGAGTGGAAAAGGGTTTAAACGGGAGGTTAACTAACCGGTGAAGTTAGTTAATAAGCAACATGTAAAGGCAATTTTGGTGTAATCCTAATATTTACCAATTTAAACAAGGGACTCCAATTAAATCCATAACACTCATTATTGTGGTCTCGAGTGATATACCAAGCCAAGTTCTAAAGTCTACAACATCACTGACACACTCATATTTTATAGAATTTGGGTAAACATTTGGAAACAGAAAGGTTAAATCCTCACAATATCTAACAGGGGTTTATTGTGTGCGGGTTATGTAACATGTAATTTCACAAAAGTATGCTTGAAAATTTTTAAATTTGAGCATAATTTAAGCATTTTAGTGTGAAAAATAGGACAAGTAAACATTCTAATTCCATCCCCACTTGAATTATACAACGTCCTCGTTGTATATATAAAACATTAAATACGGGAATTTAAAAAGAATTAGAATGAGAAACTCTCTTGATATTTGCTTGATAGATTCTCCAAGCGGCGTTTATAAGCAAGATTATGTGATGGAAAAGCGTCTGAATCCTAGCACGAACAGCACACACACAGAATTCCAGAAAATATGCATTCCACCAACTTCGTCGATATTTCTTTCACGAGGTCCTGTATAAAATATAGGAAAAACATGTGCATTCCTATCTTGGTACCTACGGTTAATTTAAACTAAACTAAACAAAATACGGGTCAGTTTTGGTGGATACGGCGTATCAGGTTAGTGAATACGCCGTATTCCAGAACTGACAATAATGTTTTTAAAGTGCAATAAAAAATAAAGACTGATAACGTCCAGACAATCAATACGCCGTATGGTATGGAGCGGATACGCCGTATTGATGTCTAGGAAGACAGACTCGATAAAATTAAATAACAATCTGGGTTGTCTCCCGGGAAGCACTTTTGTTTACAGTGAAGTCTTTAAGTTAGACTTTTCTTCAGTTTCCACACATTTGAAATCATCTCTCTTTCCCATTCTTGCATTTAGTGAAAATATCCTGCTTGGCTCTGTAACATATTCATGAACTATGGTGCTGAACTTACTGCCAGGCTTGATTCTATCACAAACAAATCAAAACATCATACCATGATATATACGCAAAAAAATATAAGAACCTATTTAATAGTTAGATACATCATGACATGAATAATAATAAATGTACAGATAGATACAAACAAAAGATAAGGATATGAGGGATCATGGGTCTGGCTGCTGTAGGTCCTGTTGTGCTGCGGAGGTGCTGGCCTCGCCAGTCCTCTGCCTGACTCAACGTCTCTGATAAGGTACATGGGTCTTAGAATATGGCACGTAGGCAACTCCTGCTCTATCCATCATCCATGCAAGCTCAGTAATAGCCCATGTACTAAACCTGGAAAAATCATGAGCCATCGCGTCAATTACCTCGCGCTGCTCAGTCAATGCCCTGCGTATCTCGTACACGTCCTCCTCTAGTTTGGCCATCCTCTGAGGCATGGTCCTGGCAGCAGCTGGTGGTGGTGGTGGCGGCGGCTGAGGTACCTGCACGGGTGCCAGAACAGCCTGGTCACCCTCATCAGCAGCAGGAGCATCCTCAGCGACTGCAGGGGAACCAGCCATAGCATCGGGCTGCCTCTCTGGTCCCATGGCCACCTAGGCCCATGTATCATCAACCTGCATACAGATCTGTAGTCTCACCAGCTCACCCATATCAATAATCAAAAGCTCAAGGGCAATAACCGTCAATCCTCCAAGTATCTCTGTAGTCAGGAGTCTAAAATGCTCAGCCAGTTGAGCTACAAACTACCCTCCAGAAATATGAGCCCCGCTCTTCCTCCCAGCGGTAAACAATCTTAAATACCTATCCAATAAATAAGGGACGTTGACCGAGCCAACGTCCATCCCTCTCAAATAAAACAAATCCGTCACGGTCACCTTCTCAGGTGCCTGACTCCTCCCAGCAATACTGTGTGCCATCATCCGATGGCAAAGTCTCAACACCGGATCTTTAATCAAAGTGTAGGAAGGGGGAGGTCCCAAGAAATCTCCATCAGTAGAAATACCCCTCCAATAATCATGTAGATCCCCTTTCCCAGGGATTATCCTCTCACTCTCACTCTAGTACCTAGCAAAACTAGGGACTCCATCTCCTCCTCGGTATGTAATTCTAAGGCCAGAATAAACTGCCTCTAGCTCAATCGTCTCTTAGCTCCACCTAACTGAAACTGAATAGTACCAGGAGCATCTAAGTCAAGCAACACCTCACCAAATCTAAGCGTGCTAAGGAACTTCAGAATGAGCTCCTTAACCAGAGGTCCCCTAGTATCAAACAACCTCCCCTAGGCTCGACCAGTGAATACAACTACACCGGCATCATCACGGTGCTCCATAACCATCCTAGCAAACAAACCATCCCTCATAAGCTCGGCCTAGGCTCGACAAGTGATATACAACTACACAGCATCAATGCAACGTGCTCCATAACCTATCCTAGTCAACCAAACCGCATCCCTCATAAGCTCGGGCATCCCTAGAAAATCCACAACCTGAACCATGTGTATCTTTCGACCGTAAATCCTCTCCAACCTCTCCTCGAAGTCAGCAATATCTGCATCAGTCCTACACAAGACCCGGTACCGTTCAAGAAATTATAGCGTGTCTCTACTACACAGTGGTAGTAAGGGTGCCATATCACACTAAATCAACAAGGCTATCACAAAGATTATAAGAAACATTAACCCTTCTGTTCTGAGGTGTGGGATACAAAGCGTTCATCATAAAGGGATACATCGTATAAAATCAATCACGTGTCAATATACGCCGTATAGTTATTAGTCAATACGGCATATGGATCTAAAAATTCAGGATCTTATCTTCATCAATACGCCGTATTCAATTTTAACATAGCACCGATTATAAGGTTAAAAAATGGGGTAAATATCTTGAGACAATACGCCAGAATCCATTTGAGTGACACGCCGTATTGGATTCTGCATTATGAAATAAAAGGGGTTACCCCGTTTACCCAACTAACCCAATCAAAACTCAACAAAGTTTCCTAGTCTTATTCATTGGGGGGAGGTTAAAGGTATTTCAAACAAAGGTGTAAATCTTACTATAACTCAATCCAAGCCAAAACCTAGAACCTAATTCCTTAATTTTTATTTCTCAATAATTAAATCGAAAAAGAAAAAGGTGTAGAGGTATTACCCGTAAGATCATGATAAACAAGAGTGTAATTATGAATCAAGGACAAGGGGTGATCTCCAAGATTTTAGTGGTAAAAATCTTAAGTGTGTATGGAGTGAAATAGTTATGGTAAAAACTGATCCAGCGTATCAGTTGAGTTTATATACCAAAACTTAATACGCCTTTATCAATGTTTGATGAATACGCCGTATTGGCGAATTTTTGTTGACTTAGTCAACACAAGTTAAAACATGCAGAATACGCCGTAAAAGGTTTCAACCTACACCCCGTAATCCATTCATTGCAGACCGAAATTTTCCTAAAATAAAGTAAAAAACGTACCTTGGCCTCCGCAACATTATCGCACAATCACCATCCTTGTAATACCTCTACTAGGAGGTCGAACGGTACGCCAAAGACGGCGCAACATGAACAAATTCATAATAAAGCATAATAGCATCCTGTTGAAAAGATAAATCCAGGTTACGATATTCACATTAAGTTCAAAGACAAAGCTTTTCTTATCGAAAATTTTATCTATTTTATCGCAACTTGTATCCATAAGGATATTTGACCTATGTGTAATTCCATATTACCTCTGTAGACCTGTACATATATATCGGCGATAATATTATCATTAATGTCTTTTTTTTTTTTTTTTTTTTTTTTTCCGGACCTTAAATACATCCAGGGGTGGGACAAATTAATGTTGAAGGGGATAGACCATTAAAGTACAAAATATTTTGTTCCTCTTCATCATATTCAAACACCGATGTTTCATCATTTAAATCAAATTCATCGATATGTTGAGGGCTTAAAATCGTTTCAGTTAATAAATTTGATTTAGACGTTTTAGCATCATTGTAAACAATGACTGGAAATTCGTTCTCAAAATCTTTAAAGAAGTCTAAATCATCAAAACAACTGATCGCAGGCTTAGGTGATGGAATTGAAGGTATGACTTTTTCATTATCATTTTCTGAATCCGTTTTCAAATTGTTGACAGAAATCATTTTATAAGAAAAAGAGTTTTTGTCACAAATTATTGTGTAATCCTCATCGCCGGATTCGTCAAATGATATTCTAAAGTCGATGTCATCGTTGACAGAAGTACTTACTTGAGATTTGCACTGAAGTGCATCCTGTGGTGCAAAGGCATCGTTAATGACTATAGTTGGGAATTCAGCTTCCACAGATCTAAGGTCGCAAAGATCGTCATCAATCCTGATTTTTCTATATGTAGCAGTTTGCTAGTACACAACACCCGACCTACTCCTACGGAGCCTTTTTCCTCTACTTCAAGCTTATAAATCTTCCATAGAATCATGTTGGATCATCCATCCTGAAATAAACATAACTAGAAAGGCATTTAAAAAACCCAATACTCTCGTATTCAGAGAACTGTGAATACGTCGTACATCACATAATCACAATAACAAACACACGAGTAAAATTAAACTCTAAACTACACATCCTAAAGGGTTAGATCTAATCAAATGTTAAAAACTAAAAATAGTCAAATAAAAAATCAGACATTAAATTTTCACTCCCTAAAAACATGCGCCAAAACTCTTTCTGTTGCGTAGCGCTTATCCTATTCTCAACTTGATTGTGTCGATTGTGTGGTGTAATATTATTACACATTGATTCAAGTTTTAAATTAATATTTTGTCCGACTAACCAAAAACAACTACTTTTAACGTCAAGTGTAGGCCCAACGTATTAGTTAACATGGTAAGTAGGGTGTCCCAACACTTATAGCGAGGTAAATCAATCAATGTAAATTAATCATCTTGTTATCTAACAATCTATGTTAATTCTATCCTAAGTCCCTATTTCAAAACCTATGTCAGTCTAAATCCTAATTCTAACAGGGAAATGAAAGGTTTCACCTGAAGACTGGCACCGGTTTGGTTGGTGACCTACACATTTAAGGCACTATAACCCACGCACTAATAAACAAAAGATAAAGAGCATCCCGATGCCAAATTAAGAAAAACTGTATTATACCATTAATAATCCGATTAGAAAGTTAGTCTGTTATTAAGTGCGCAATGATTTCTTCTCTCAGAGGTTGTGCCATAATCATTCTTACGAACTATAGGCTTTACATCATCCTAAGACATAGACACATTAATTCTGTCATAATTAAAGCTTGTCCGCTATACAAAGCATCCTTATAACTGTTTATAATCATCTTAGGGGATTAAAGCAATGGAAATCTCCTTGTTAAACCCTAGCTCATAGAGACCTTTAACCCACTTACCAACTTAATAGGTACTTTAGACACATCAAGTAGTTCCACTAGTCCAACTATCCAATGGAATCAGATGTTACTTGTTGAATTATCAGCGAGTCACTTGCGAGCGGTCAACACGATCAATAAACCATTGGCAATATCCAATAAACTAGTTAAAGCCCGAAGCGAATCCTAAGACACAGGACTTAGAAGGACAATCAAGATATGATCCTGTTATTCTAGATGTATAAATTACTAATGGATAGCTATCCCAGAACTCTAAGAGTCTACTTGGTCAGTATCACTAAATCCAGATCTGATGACTAGAGTCCCCAAAACAAAATCGCGATACAAAAAAGTATAATCTTTGATCAAACATTAAACAATTCGTCAACGAACACTCGAGATAAACAAATACCCAACATTCAGATCTTCATAAAAATAAGCTACAATACACCGAAAAAGGAATTACTCTTCAAAAAAAAAAAATGAGACCAGTCATAATAAATACAAAACAGCAATTATTTACCAAGGTACAACTAACCTGCGTGACGGAATGATGCCAAAAACTGAACGATTACTAAAATATATGGAATTACAAGTTGTCTCCTATGGAATTAATAACGTTGCTCGACCTCTTCTGCTCTTTTTCTCTTCTAAAAATCGACTTTTATGGTTTAGGTATCAAGAATATGATTTAGCACACTTAAAACTTGTTTTTGAGTTTTCTATTTATATTGTTTGGAAGTCGGTCTGATACGGGTACCACAGATTAATATTGGCCGTTATGTGATATTCTCTCGGAGTAGGGGACCACGCTTGATATCTTCTAGAATATTCACATACTATATTTTGAATACGGCGTCTTGAGTCTCTCTAGATACGGTGTATTGAGCTTTATTCTTCTGTGGTCTTTGGTGAGTGCAGGCATGGATACGTCGTATCTTCCTTGATGGATACGGCGTATTGGTCTTCAGAATAGTAATCTTCAAAATATCTTCATTTAAGCTCCAGAATGCGCGCCTTTTGCTAACTTTCACCAATTACTCCATAATTCTGCAATTCTCAAATATAAACGATTAAGTAACAATTCTTTGCAATAACAATACAAAATGGGTTAATAACATGGGATAAATGATGCTATAAAATAGATGTTATTTGATGTCATCAGAAAGGAAGAAGATGTATTCTCTTGGCTTGATGAGGTTTCATTGGTTGATGGAGTTTTTGATGGTGCATTTGGAGGAGTTGGAGATGAAGAGGTTGTGGTAGGAGAAGGTGTAGTGAGGTTTTCATCATCATTTGTGAGATCAACAAAGAGTTGTTTTGGAGGTATGATGGTGAGTTTGATTTTCTTAAAGCCATGGGAGGAAGATGCTTGAGTGGAATCCATGGTAAAAGGGTTTGAAGAAGATGGAGATGATAAGAAGAGTGGAAAGGATGACTTATTTAATTAGGAAGCATAGGATTGAAGAGGTAAAGCATGGGGATTAAGAAATAGATTCCAAAAGTTGTTTAGCAAATTGCAGAAAGTATAGCTGTGACTAGTGGAGAAAATAGTCAACAGCACCGAAAATCAGGTAGCCACGGTAAAATTTCCGTGACTTGATGGCTGTCTAATAATTGTATGGCGGTCCCAGATATATTAGGGGGGCGCCCCTTATTTATGGGGGCCGTTCTCTGGAGACAAGAAAATTTTCTAGTTTCTCCTAATTTTTTGTAAATCCTGTACAGAAAAAGTTTCCTAGATTTTCCTTTTTGCAGTCAATCCTATTTCATCATGAATCATCTAATACTTAATAACTAAATTCACAAAACTATCTATCCTAAATTCTATTAAGGAAGCACATTTAGGTATATGAACTAAGCGATAATCATGCATAATATAAGTAACCATATTGTATCAAGGTGCTTGCAAACAAGTGTTTAGGATGATAAAAATGAAATGATCATCCAAGGCAAGTTATATTTCCCGTACTATGTTATAAGTTTATACTAAATAGCATAGTTTTAAGTACTTAATCATAATAAGGTAGTAAATAAGATTAATAATGTCTTATAGCAATTTTTCAAATTGCTCACTTCTTCATGTTTCTCTACAAGTTTCTAAGGCCTTTCCCGATTGACCTTAATCTACCACGATGCTCATCTCGTATCTGAACTTGACAGTTGATGATTTTGGTTTGGCGGGTGTAAAATGGTTCCATGTGAGGGTCAATGTTAGGTGGGTTTTGAAATACTTGAGGAACGTCGTTTGTTAGAGAGTTAACAAAGCGAGTGGGGGAAGGAGTGCTTACACGCGAGGTCCCTTCGTCATTCCCATCATCATCATCGTTAAGATGAGAGGATGATGGTTGATCAAAGGCGGAGGAAGAAGAAGTGAAGTGACGACCTCTTCCCGTGCCATGATCCTTTTTAGTCTTTCACTCATGTTGAGCGGTAAGAGGATTCATGACACGATCGTACAAGACATCGAACTTGTTTGACAACTCAGGACTCTCATTCATGATGAATTTAAACAAACGGGTTAATAGCATACCATACGGTAGAATTAACCTAGATTGTTTAGTGACCCACTCCATTCGTTTCGCCATATAATAGGTAAGATTAAACTTTTTTGAGTTTGCAACACAAAAGCATGTAACAAAGACACGCAGGAACATGGTCTCGATTACCCCCTAGACAGAAAACATTTTCCCGGATAATTTCTTCCAAAGGCTTCAGGGTTGGCACAATTTCACGAGTGAGAATTTGATGATCATGAACATCAATTTCTTGCTCATGACGGATGCGAGTGACTTGACCTTCTCGATCAATTCGAATATACGAAATGATGTCATCAGGAGAAGGAGGGTTGGTTTGATATGGACCATCCGTAGGGACACCATATGCCAACTCGTCAAGTGACCACTTGTCGGTAAAGACGCAAGCACCCTCACAAGGTATGTCAAGAATTTGAGCAAATTCTTCAAGAGAGTAAGAAAAGAATTGATTTTGAATCACAAATTCGATGAACATTTGACCTTCGTCGGAATAGTTTATTTGATATTGACTATAAAATTCAAGTATGAAGCGAGGACAAATTTGGTCATTAATTTCAAGAAGACACTCAAACTCAAGAAAATGAAACAAAGACCGAACATAGTTTAGATCCGTAAAGTCATCAAAAACCACCCGACCCTCATGAATGTAGCGATTTTCAAGGTTTCTTAGTCTTTCTTTTATAGGTGAACGGTATTCATGTGAAATTATTGGGATGTAGTGTCTTGTATTTTTATGGTCTTCAGATGATTTGCGAGGCATGATTACTTAGAAAGAAAGTATTGATGTCACATTTTATTATCATTTACTTGTAGTATTGTATGGACATTGTTTCTAGTGTATGCCTAAATGTGACAAATGTGGAGTAACGATTAACTCGACCTAAAAATAAAATCCTAAGAGTTAACCCAAACGCTCTTTAATTTGATTTTGCTCATCCAAACATGTCGAAAAATACATATGAATTATGTATCTCAACCTTTGTTCATGAGATCATTATGCATGTGTTTAAAACGTTTTTAAGTTGTATTAACAATGCATAACAACAATTTTATTATGTTCCTAACGTGAGTGATTTGAAAATAAAATTAGGGTTTTGGTTCGAAATTAATTTTTTGACAAACTCACTAGTGTATGTAAATCCTATGTCTAAGGGAAGCATATTAGTTATACATTATATCCTAGTAGTCCTAATTGTACAAAATTGAAAGAAAAAATGAAAAATCCCCAATTTTAATTTTTGTGTTCATCATAAATCCTAGACTCAAATTGAAAGAAAATAGATGAAATGACTTACAATTGATGATCTTTGTGATGTTAGGAATGATTATTAGTGTTGATTTGATCTTCAATTAGTGTTTTGGTGGTTGATTTTGAGTTTTGGTTGTTTTGTGTTCGTGTTCGTCGCACCAGCAGGGAAGAGGGGTGTTTGTTTTTTAGTTTTGGAAATTTTTGACAAAGTGAGAAATATTGAGTGTCTGCTGGTGGCGGTCCCATATCGATTAGGGGGCCGCCCAAATAAGCTTTGGGGCCGCCAGAGATATGGGGGCCGCCCTCAGCGAGGGTTTTTGGACTGAGTTTTGATAAAAACTTTACAAAGGAGAGTGATGTTTTAATTTTCATTTCGCGAATTAAAAATATTTAACAAGCTTCGGATGAAGTTGTTAAATTGTCACGACATGGAATGGAACGCGGACTAGAATCGAGACTAGAAGAAAGAGAAGCGGACTGACACGATTTATGAAATGTGTTCCATCATTCCTAAACCAAGACGAAGATAATTAAACGATTCACGTTTAAGAGGTTTCGTAATAATGTCGGCGATGTTGTCGACGGATGGCACTTTTTCGATGGAGATATGTCCTTTCTGGACATTATCACGAAGAAAGTGATGACAAATTTCTATATGCTTGGTTCAAGAGTGTTGCACCGGGTTTTTGCTAAGGTCAATCGCGCCTTTATTGTCGCACATGATCGAGACGTCGTCGAGTCGAACGTCGTAGTCGATAAGAGCTTGTTTCATCCATAGTGCTTGTTGACATGCCTTTCCGGCGCTTATGTATTCAGCTTTGGTAGTGGATATAGCAAGAGCGGGTTGTTTCTTCGAGAACCAAGATGTCAAACAACATCCTACGAACGTACAAATACCGCTAGTGCTCTTTTGGTCCACATAATCTCCCACGTGATCAGAGTCGGCATATACTACTGTTTCTATGCCGGTCCCCTTAGAATACCATAAATCTTAAGTGCGTAGTGCCTTTATTGTATCAGAAGATACGCTTAACTGCTTCAAGGTGAGAGGTTTTGGGAGCCTCTTGGAAGCGAGCACAAAGACAAACACTAAACATGATATCGGGCCTACTTGTCGTTAGGTATAATAAGCTACCTATCATGCCTCGATACTTGGTACTATCTACCGACTTATACTCTTCGTCTTTCGTGAGTTTAGTATCGGAGGACATGGGGGTTTTCATTGGTTTAAATTCTTCTAAGTCAAATTTCTTAAGCACTTCTTTAATATATTTAGATTGATTAAAGAAAATACCATCTTCCATTTCTTTTATTTGTAATCCAAAGAAGAAGTTAAGTTCACCCATCTTGATCATCTCGAACTCGTCATGCATGATTTTGGCAAATTCATCACAATGTCTTGACAAGTCGAGCTGAATATAATGCCGTCGACATATATTTGAACGGTGATGAGGTTTGAACTGTTTGTCTTGGTAAAAAGAGTGTTATCTACCATTTCCATTTTGTATTCACGTTTAATAAGAAAAGCTATTAATCTATCATACCAAGCTTTGGGTGTTTGTTTAAGACCGTATAAAGCTTTCTTAAGTTTATAAACATGATCCGGTTTTTCAAAGTCAATGAATCCTGGAGGTTGTGCCACATATACCTTCTTATTGATAAAACCGTTCAGGAATGCACTTTTTACATCCATTTGGAATAGCTTAAAATCTAAAGCACAAACATAAGCTAATAGTATCCCTAAATGACTCAAGTCTAGCAACTGAGGCATAAGTTTCATCATAATCGATGCCCTCTTGTTGATTGTAGCCTTACGCAACTAACCTAGCCTTATTTCGAGAAACAATACCATTCTCGTCTAACTTATTTCTAAACACCCACTTAGTTCCTATGAGTGTCATATTCCTAGATTGTGGAACTAACTCCCAAACTTCGTTAGCAATGAATTGATTTAATTCTTCTTGCATGGCGACTATCCAACTATCATCCGTTAATGCTTCATTCACATTCTTAGGTTCTATAGTTAAACAAAAGAAGTTACTTTGGTTTTGGGCTTGTGATCTAAGGGTTCTTTGGTTAAGGTTTCCTATGACATTTTCTAATGAATGGTTCCTAGACTCTTTAATATTGACTATTTTGTCAATCTCTAAAGTTTCATCCTCAATGTCATTTTTTAGGTTTTTCTTTTCGGTAACACTCGAACACAAAGTGGATTTGGCTACACCAAAAAAGTGTGACGATATACATATAGTCACACATGATTTTTCGAGTGTGTGTGACTAAAGGTCGCGCGACCGTAGGGTACCTACGGTTACATTTTTAAGTTAGTGACTGTATCCATTAAAAACCAAAACCTTAACATGTGTGACTAATTAGGTACAAATTTAATTGGATTAATCAGTATTAGTGACCGTAAACACTGTATAGTCACACAAAGCATTTTTTTATATTTAGTCACATACAATTAAGCATAAAGTGGCCAAAAGTGTTAATAAGTGTGACCATATGGTGTTTAAAGTGAAGTAAAAGTGTATTTTGTGTGACTATTATTCATCTAATGGCCACATGAATTTTATGTTTGTGTGACCTTTTGTAATATTTAGTCACACAAAGCATGTTTTTTGGGTATTTAGTTACATACAATTAAGCATAAAGTGGCCAAAAGTGTTAATAAGTGTGACTATATGGTGTTTAAAGTGAAGTAAAAGTGTATTTTGTGTGACTATTGTTCATCCAATGGCCACATGAATTTTATGTTTGTGTGGCCTTTTGTAATATTTAGTCACACAAAGCATGTTTTTTTTATATTTAGTCACATACAATTAAGCATAAAGTGGCCAAAAGTGTTAATAAGTGTGACCATGTGGTAGTAATCCTTACTTTGACTAAGGTGTAGCGGTTTCTTGTAATCCGTACGGCGGTATGGACTGAAATGAGATTACCATATGGAGATATTCTAAGCGTCTAGTCGTTGAGACTTTATTCTTAGCTTTGTGACTAGCGTGAGCTTATCGTTTTTCCAATTTTTGCATGCCATCACAAAAAAAATGTTGAACATATTTAAGCCTGGTAAGTTTCTACTGTTTCTAACTAATTCCTTAGAAGCTAACGATTGAATGAGACGCATATTAGCGTGACCTAATCTCCTATGCCACAATGTGGAGTTTTCATCAATCGTTGCAAGACAAATTTTATCTTTTGGCTTATTTCCTAATTTCATCACATATAAGCCTTTCTTCCTAATACCTCTACCTATAACCTTACCATCCTTAGTAATTTCACTATCATGTTCAGAGAAAGTTACTCTACACTTATTATCACATATTTGTCCTACACTTAGCAAGTTAAATCCTAAGTTATCAACATGTTCTACATTATCTATATTGAGAGAGTCATTAGAAATGGTACCTTTGCCAATGATGTTATCGCGAAGATTACTACCAAAAATGATGTTACCTCCATTGTATGCCTTGTAAGTGGAGAAGAGCTTTCGGTTACCCGTCATGTGTTTAGAACATCCACTATCTTCAATCCATTCATCGGGTTCCAAGTCGACTCCAAGGCATATCTATTTATATAGGACAATGACTCAAACATTTGGTCCCTAATATCTCATGGGTCCAAAGTTGTTAGTGCTAAACATCCCTTGCATTTGATGCAACTGGTTGAGATGTGGAAATGGAAGACACATTTCCCATGGCATGTAAGAGCATCTCCAATGCAAAGCTTTTTCTAAAGCTTTTTACTATTTGGGAAAGTCTTTGGAAGACTTATTAGCATTGCAAAACATAGCTTTTTGAAAAGCTTTGCACAATGACTTGGTATTCTCCAAGTGGTTTGAGAAAGACTTTTTACAATTAATGCTTCATCCTTTTACTTATTTGTAGTGTATTTTTTCCATTCAAAAAGCTTTTGTGTACAATTTAGCATTGGAGCAAGTTTGTATTATGACTTTTTGATGGATAGTATTTATTGAAAATTTTAATGTAATAAATGAAAAAAGTCTTTTATGGTTTTAAGCATTGGAGATGCTCTAACTTTTGTTAAATATTTAGTCACAACAAAGCATGTTTTTTTATATTTAGTCACATACAATTAGCTATAAAGTGGCCAAAAGTGTTAATAAGTGTGACCATATGTTGTTTAAAGTGAAAAAATGTGTATTTTGTGTGACTATTATCCAATGGCAACATGAATTTTATGTTTGTGTGGCCTTTTGTAAAATTAAATTTATTAATCACATAAAACCTTGTTTTTTTTAGTATTTAGTCATATACAATTAAGCATTTAAAGTGGCTAAAAGTGTTAATAGTGTGGACTATATACAGTTTTAAAGTGAAAAAAGGTGTATTTTCTGTGACTTTGATCATCAATGGCACATAAATTTTTTGTTTTGTGGAATCCCCGCTTGTAATATTTAGTCACACAAAGCATGTTTTTTTTGTATTTAGTCACAATAAATTAAGCCATAAAGTGACCAGAAGTGTTTAATAAGTGTTGACCATAATGTTGTCTAAGTGAAAAATGTGTATTTCGTTTTACTATTGATCATCTAATGGTCACATGAATTTTATGTTTGTGTGGCCTTTTGTAATATTTAGTCACACAAAACATGTTTTTTTTGTATTTAGTCACATACAATTAAGTATAAAGTGGCTAAAGTGTTTAATAAGTGTGACCATTGGTGTTTAGATTGAAGTTAAATATGTATTTTGTGTTAATATTGTTCATCTAATGGCCACATGAATTTTCTGTTTGTTTGGCCTTTTGTAATATTTCAGTCACTCAAAGCCATGTTTGTTTTTTTGGTATTTACGTCACATACAATTAAGCAAAAAGTGGCCAGAAATAAGTGTTAATAAGTGTGCCATATGGTGTTTAACAAGTTTATTAAAGTGTCTTTTGTGTGACTATGATCATCCATTTGTAACATGATATTTTATGGATTGGTGGCTTTTGTATATTTAGTCACAGCTAAACATATTTTTTTTATATTTAGTCACATAAAATTAAGCATAAAGTGGCCAAAAGTGTTAATAAGTGTGACCATAAGATGTTTAAAGTGAAAAATGTATATTTTGTGTGACTATTGATCATCCAATGGCCACATGAATTTTATGTTTGTGTGGCCTTTTGTAATATTTAGTCACACAACGAATTAAGCAAACAGTGACCAAAAGTGTTAATAAGTGTGACCATATGCATCTTTTAGTCACATTTAAGAAATCAATAATATATATATACTAGGTTTTCAACCCGCGCTTTGCTGCGGAGCGCGGGTTGAGTTGTTCATTAAAGATGGACGTTTCATATTAGTTGGGGTGTGTCATCAGATAAAGAAAGAAAACATCTGCATTACAGTAGCCTATGTTTTCAAAAGAGCTTGTCATAAATTCGTTTACAAAAGGGCATTCCTAATATTGGTGTACTTCCTGCCGTGGCAATCACGGCTGTTTGTAGGTTACATGTTGCCTAAGCTGATCATTTACAAAATGTGGCCACTACATGTTATCTAGCCTGCAAAAGTATTGATAGTGTCATTGCGAAATTCTGGATCTTTAGTCCTCTTTTTCTTCTTTGCAGCTGGTGAAATTTCTGGTAGCAGAGTTCTTTCTGTTGTGGTTTCTTTTTGTTGATGTTTCAGCTACCATGTCTATTACGTCCTTCGGTGGTGTTCCTGCAATAGTTGTTGTAAATCCATAAGGTTGCAAATCGGCAAGCAGGGTAGATGGTCTAATGAACTTATTGAATGTAAACCATTTATAAAACATAAAGGCAACCATCTTCTTGCAAAATAGATAATGAATTCAAATAGGTTGTAAGTTTGATTTATGATATATTACAAAACCCAAATATAATCATCCATTTTTCACAAAAATCTCAGTTGTGGCTAGTTAATGTAATCTGATCAAAGGTTCATCTACACGAAAATACTACTAAGTTAACAGAAGTAAAAACATTTAAAAGGTACCTTGGATAACTAATATCGCCTCGGTCCGCAATTCTAACCCGAAAAAGATTCTTGACGGGTTGTTTGCCAAAGTAAATTTTAATAAATCAATTTTATAATTAAACTTCTAAACTACAGTGTCGTTGAATATTATATACAACAAAACCCGTAATACATGTATTTAGTCGTTAGCACAAAGAACTTTAGTATTTTAGATTTTTATATATGTGACTATCATGTGCCAAAGTTGTTATATTTCTTCAAGCAGTTCCAGAATAAATAAATATATATACTTTATTTACGGACTCGTCTAGTCCATATGCAACTTTATATCTAAGACATTCGGACAACTACATGTTTATGGGTACCATATGCAACTTTATATCTAAGACATTCGCGCACCTACATGTTTAGCATATTACAGTTAGGATAAGCATTCCCAAACACCGGCATCCATATTTGATGTAGTCGGCTTGCACTAAAACTTATGGCCTATCGTTTATAAGAAACTTCGATTTATATCGACTCTTGAGGATATGTTAATCGGGGAACGCAATTGTTATATTAGTAAACACAATAAAAACTGTAGTGAACTTGAATGAGTAAAAAATGATCCAGATACCTGTATGCGCAGCAATAGTACCACTTATCCTCTGCCGCGGTGATGTATGAAAATGTCATACTTTTTTGCTAGTAATTCTCAATGATCAAACGACAATCTTTGGTTGCGTCGATAGAATGTATGAGCTGAGGATCAAGCGGAACGAATGAAGAAGTTCGGATACTTTACTAGATTAAAGGTCATATATGATTGAATATCCTCACGTCCTTCTTTACACAGTGGAACAACACCCTGCTTTTTGCAATTCAGAACAAAAAGAATATTACATAAAGTTTGCTCAATCTTTCTTCAATTAGTACTTGTAACCAATTACTGATTTCCACCATGTTAAAAAGTTAAATTGACATATTAAATTTTAGGATTTCCACCAGATGAGTAGCATTGCACATCAGTAGTTTTTTGCCAAACGAAAGTTTCTTCTTGTTGAGCTATAAGTGTCCATCAGATCTTTTGAGTAAATGCTTCGATAGGGAAGGCTTTGTACTTAATGAACTACCATGTAAAACAAAGTAGCCTCCAGGCTTGAGGATCCGATCAACTTCAATAAGAAATATTC